>BQNB010114494.1:0-21742 GCA_026074375.1 Tanacetum coccineum
AAATGAAATAGCATTCTTTTTTATGTTGATAAAAGAGGCTTAGAGGTGGGTAGTTTATTGGCAAAAAATCGTGCCCTTGTCAGAAAATGGAATTGGAGATTTCTTACAAAAAAAAGGCTCTTTGGTGTCAAGTTATTAAAAGTCTTTATGGGAATGATGGTGGTTTCTAGAATGCCTCCAACTCCTTTAATGTTGGCGGTATCTGGTGCGATATTCTCAAGGTCATAAAAACTATCAAAATATTGATACCCCGTTCAAAAACTCGTTTATGGTCAAAGTAGCTTCTGGTTCTCAAACGAGCTTCTGGAAGGATCCTTGGTGCAGGGATGGAACCTATCTTTTGGATATCTACACAAGGCTTTATGCGCTTGAGATGTCCAAAGAGTGTAGAGTGATTGATCATTGGTTTGTGGTCAATGGCGTTTGGTGTAGAAGCTGGTCGTGGCGCACCCCACCTCGTGGTAGGGTGTTGGACGATCTTACATCTCTTATCTATCGTCTTGGCAACTTCACCCTTTCATCGAGTGGACATGATAAATGGTACTGGACCGGGAACGTTGTTGGGACCTTTAAGGTTAGCTCCCTTACAAGAACAATCCGAAACCACATTCTTGGTAATTGTGTTATTATAAGTGGATCTCCTGTATTCCAAGAAAGGTTAACGTTTATGTTTGGAGAGCCTCTCTAAACAGGCTCCACACTCGATCTAATCTCTCTACTCGCGGTGTTAACCTTCAATCTGTAAGGTGCCCGTTGTGCGATGATGAGGTTGAGGATATTAAGCATTGCTTAATTAAGTGCTCTCGTGTTCTTCCTATTTGGAGAAAAGTCTGGAGCCGGTGGAACCTTCCCTTTCCTATGGTATTCCCTTCTTTCCAGGTTTGTGTCATTTCTATGGGAAATATTAGTACTCAAGGTTGCTCTCGTATTAATAAGATTCTTCATGGTGTCTTACAATGTGTGATTTGGGTCATAGTATCAAAGATGAAGTCATTTTTCCTGCCATTTAAAGGATTTCAAATAACTGGATTAATGCCCGTAACAAGTCACATGCAGCTAACTAGAACAAATGGATCTCAAAACCTTTTGATTTATATCTTCCTAGTTAAGCTAGTCTTTTTGGGTTTTTGTTGTCTGGATCTGGTCATTTAGACAGGTTGTTTCTCCCCTGTATTGTTCTTCTCTTGGGCTCCTTCTTGTAGCCCTTGTTTGTTTTAATATATTTTCAGCTTTTGAAAAAAAAAAGGTTCGTTTGGTTTGACATTTTTGCATGTGAGGAATCTTTTCAAAGCCAAAAACAATTGTTTGGTACAACTTTTAATTAACAGATTGTGGGCCCTAATGCCAAAATATGATTTCAAGCTAAGGAGGTACCTTTGGCTAAATCCAAACCTAATTTGAGCCCCACATTAATTTACCCTCTCATAATACACACTTTTAAACTAATAAAAAATATAATATTTTCTCTCTCCTACATCAAATTCAAATTCAATTTCTAAACCAAACTTCAATCCAAAACTGAATCCTAATCCTAAACCCCTCTAGTTACCAAACGGGCCCTAAGTGCAGATAACTTTTAAATGATCACGTCAACCTTTTGAAAGAAAAGTGTTTTGTTTGGCTTAAGCTTGTGTAACGGTCGGTTCAGAACTCGTAAATTAGTCGATTAAAAGGTTGAAATTTATGTTTACCAAAAAAAGTAAAAAAACAAAATAAAAAACTTTGATAAGTTTATAAATTTTATCTAAACACTAAGTTTTATGTTTTTTGAGTAAAAACAAGCAGAGTTGCGGCCCGCGCGTTGCAGCGGGCGTGTTTTGTTAGATTCTTTACCGCATGTTTTGTTTCAGATTTTACTAACATGTTTGATTAGATTGGTTGAACTGTTGGTAACTTAAATATGCCAGTACAAAACAAAACTTCCATAATTTACAGTATAATCCACATATGTCCCCTTGGTAAAATATTGAATTTGACCCATCACCCATGCTCTATTTTGATGTTTCTAAAATAGCAGTCACTTATAAGCACATTCACATTTAGAAATTTGGATATAACCAATAAGGGGTCACTTTAATCAAAGTATTTGACAAAAAACAATGGAAATGATAATTAGTCATTCATTCACAGTTTGTCTTTAGCTCTATTTTGATGAATCCATTATATTCAACATATTCGTTACTACATGCTAATTACCATCACTGTTAAGTAATAACACAACCATTAGTTGTCATGGCAACTCTTGATACACCAATACAAACCTAAATCACAATCATAAACACGTAGAAAATGAAGTACACAAAACATTTATTGGATTGAGTACTTCAAAATGCCTTACATACCTGACCTCACTTTCGATATTTCCCCACTGGTTATCATCAATACCTTTGGTTGTTGTTTTGTTGAGTTATAAAGCCATGTGTAACTTGCACAACTGACGGGTTGTCCAGCCAGGCTTTGCCAATATCCATCGGTTAACCCATCATTGTGCTCCAAAAGGGCTTTCAAGAGATGATCAGATTCTACCTTTGTTTTTAACAACTTTGTTCTGCATAGACAACACCAACAATAAAGTAAAGGTATTATTTACTATAGATTCTCATAGATTATGGTAGATAAAGGCCTAAACAATGGCTGACAAAGTAATTCTACAAATGTGTTGGAAGCTGTTTGAATTAATTCTTAAAGTAAAGTTTTTATAATTATTGAAGCGCAAAACTGAAAAAAAAATAAAAGGCAATAAATTCAGCCAACCTGAAATAGAAGGCAATAATTCTTACTATTTCTTGTATTAACCACTGAACTCATACTTTTCCAAAAACTGTTATGTACTGAGGCAGGTCCTTGAATGGAGATTAGAACAGCTTCTAAAAGAAGATGAGGGAAACCAAGATGGTTACTTGGATGTGATAACAGCAAATCCAGTGGCTCTGATAACTGGTGTAATGGTCCCTAATGCAGGTGGTAAAGCGTTAAATGCAGTAGCAATTGCAGGAGCAGCTAAACCTGTTACAGATGCAACGAATGTGGTCAAATCATGTAATACTATTTCTTTCAGGTTATTTTTACGCTGATTAACAGCTGGTTCTGCGTAACTGCTTACTTTAAGGACAAAATAAAAAAGTTTTCAATAAGTTGCGTCAAAGTACTTATTTGAGATGGCACTAAAATTAGAAATGTATTAACTTGAAAGTTTCTAAACATGTGTATAACATTCATTTAAATATTCGAAATACCATTTCCTGAAGTGTTTATTTTTAAGAAGTGCTTTAAATCAAAAATAACAACATACCATGTTGTTCCATTGTTTGTATTGTTTTCCTATGGTTTCCATCGAATTCACACGCTGCAAAAGTCTTAACATCGATAATTGTCTTCAAATAGCCATCCAAGAACCTAGAAAATGTCAATTTACATGATCAGTGTCCTTACTGAGGGCCAACTATACTATGCAGGGATGTGACCATTACCAAGACTAAAAAAGGAGCATTATCTCATATTTTTCGCGCTAAGTTCCTTGTAGCATTCTTAATGATTCCTCAGCACAGTTTCTGCATATACACGAATAAGATATTAATTAGCACAAAGTAATAAATTCTCCTTTCCGAATAAAATTTTGCATGAGTCACATACCTCTCAGCAAACTGAACAAACTCACACTGCTTGCCTGCGGGGATCTTTACGTAGACTAACAAACCATCGACATTCATTGGTTTATGTTTAAGGATTCACCCACAAACAACAACTTTTTACTTTCTAGTCTTTCCGCTACTGATTTTTCGTTAAACCTGCGCAACAAAAAGAATCATAAAAAAAACTAGCGGTAGATCAACTTAGTAATCATATTCAATACAATGCTAGTATGTGCCAGGTGAAGTTTACTATATTCTTTACCACTACCTGTTATCATAAAGGCCGTGAGCTCATGAAAGTTTTTTAAGGCACAACTATCTGCTACATTAACTTCTAATTTGATATGTGCCGCATTTGTAGTCCTTCACGTTGCGCTTATTCAGTTGAATCTACCATATTTGTGGGTGTTTGGTTAAAACCCCGTGCCACGGTTACCTGATCTTCTCATGGCTTGAGAACTGCAAAATTGAATTTTGCACTAATTAGTAACAAAGTCTTATTCTTTACGCAGGTATAGCAATAAATTTCGATTTCAAGGATCTATCACTGGTTGCTTCTATAAAAGTAGATGGTAATTATGATCATACCTCGGCCTTGTCTATGTGAAACATCAACTGAAAGGGTCCTTTGAATGGAGGAGAAGGCGACAGCATAGCAAGTTGTTGGTAAGCCAAAAAGCATGCAAATAGCAATCAGTACACATCACTAACCTGACTAAGTTGAGACAGCGACCTCACCTAGCCTCATAAAATTAGGCGGTGTATGTTTCTGCTTCAATAAATACGTGATAAAATTAGCTCAGATTAATTGATGTAGTGGTTGCGCTCGTGGAGGTTATTGAGGCGAGCAATTCTCGCACTCTGCCATCCTTCCACTTCCCGCGGCAACACAACATAGTCCAAGGGTCATCACAGCCAAGTAAAATGCAATCACAACTTATGACCACAATTTATAAGTACATTCAACTGTAACCCGGGTCATCGCAAAGTTGAAAGATCATCTCAAAGTTGAAAAATCATCAACATTTAAAAATAGAAGTGCAAACATAGATGTGATACCAAACACCCGTCATGGCTGCAACCACAATCAAATGCGGCTGGCCCGCTAAGATACCGGCATTATATACTGTTACACCCCCAAGCAGGGCCTAGTCAGAAACACGTATCCGGGGGTGTGAGGTCATAATATACATCACACCCATTCGCCTTTCCCGGATGATAACGTATCTCGCAGTCGTAATCACTCAACAACTCTAACCATCTACGTTGTCTCATGTTCAACTATTTCTGATCTAGAATATTTTGCAAACTCTTGTAATCAGTAAACACAACGCACTTCGTGCCGTACAAATAATGTCTCTACATTTTGAGAGCAAACACCACAGCTCTAAGCTCTAAGTCATGTGTAGTATAATTCTTCTCATGAATCTTAAGTTGGCGTGACGCGTAGGCTATGACCTTCTCCTTTTGCATCAAAACTACGTCTAATCCTTTACGAGAAGCATCACAGTAAACCACGAAGTTTTCACTACCTTCGGGTAAAGCCAAAATCGGTGCACTACACAACTTCTGCTTTAACAGTTGAAATGCAGCTTATGCCTTTTCACTCCAATCAAACTTCACGTTCTTTTGAGTCAGCTTCTTCATAGGCTTGGCAATTTTTGAGAAACCTTCGATAAATGATCGGTAATAGCCAACAAGACCTAGAAATTAACGAATCTCTGTCGGAGTCTTGGGCGATGCCCAATCCTTGATTGACTCAATCTTAGCCGGGTCTACGTGAACGCCCTCACTATCAATCATGTGACTAATAAATTATACCTTCGACAACCAAAATTCACACTTCAAAAACTTGGCGTACAATTCCTCCTTCTTAAGTAACACCAAAATTAACTTAAGGTATTCTGCATGCTCCTCCTCGCTCTTTAAGTAGATCAAGATGTCATCAATGAAAACGATCATGAATTTATCTAGGTACGGTTTGCATACTTGATTCATCAGATCCATGAATAACGTTGGTGCGTTGGTCAGTCCAAACGGCATCACTTGAAACTCATAGTGACCGTAGCGTGTCCTAAACGCTGTCTTTGGAATGTCTTCCTCTCGAACTCTGAGTTGGTGATAACCAGATCTTAAGTCGATCTTAGAGTAGACTCTTGATCCTTGCAACTGATCAAACAGGTTGTCGATTCTCAGAAGTGGATATCGGTTCTTCACTGTCAACTTGTTCAGTTCACGGTAATCGATACACATCCGAAAAGATCCATCTTTCTTTTTTACAAACAAGACCATGGCTCCCTAGGGTGAGGAACTTGGTCTTATAAATCCCTTGTTAGCAAGTTCTTGTAATTAAGTAGACAATTCTTGTGATTCCGACGGTGCTAATCTATACGGAGCTCGTGCCACAGGTGTAACACCAGGGACCAAGTCAATTTGGAATTCAACTTGTCGCGATGGTGGTAATCCAGGCAAGTCTTCTGGAAAAACCTCCGGAAAGTCCCGTACAGTCGGCACGTCCTCAAGTCGCTTCTCCTCTGACTCGTTCTTGATTTCTTTCTTCGTCACTTGTGCCAGAAAAATTAGGCAACCTCTCTCAACATACTTATGAGTTTTTGTGCACGATATAATGCTCAACTTTGAATTCTCTCCTTTGCCGTCTCTATCACTTTGAACTATCAAAACTTCATCTCCATAGGGAATTCGTACGATCTTCTCATCACAAACAATCACCGCATGATGGTTCGCTAACTAATCCATGCTGATGATGACATCAAAACTACCAAGTTTGACTGGCATTAGGTCAATATTGAATGGGTGGCCTAATAATCCTAACGTACAACCTCTAAGTACGATATTGGTTTCAGAAACTCTTCCGTCGGCTAATTCGACAGCATAGCTAACGTCTAAAGTATCGGGGGTTATATCAAGCAAAGTACTAAATTTAGTCGATACGAAACTTCTATCGGCACCCGAATAAAATAGTATGAAAGCATAATGATTGTTGAGAAGAAACATACCCTTGATGATATTTGAATCGGGGTTAGTGTCTCCTCCACCTAGCACATATGCTTTCCCTCTTGCTTCACCAACTCCATTATTGTTTCTAGCTTTGTTTCCACGGTTTTGATCCTTCAACTTTGGGCAATCACTTCTATAGTGTCATTGCCTTCCACACTCGAAACAAGTTACGACCCTCTGATTCACTACTTGACCCCTCTGAGTTAAAGTAGTGGAGATTGTGACTTTACAATCCCAGGTCAAATGCCCAACCTTGTTACACTTCCCACATCTCACTGTGCATGGTCCTTTATGGTGAAGCTTACACTTGTTACAGAGAGGCAACGATCCATTATATGGTTTTTTTCTCATTGTTGACAGCCGTATAGGCTCTTGCCACATTCTGACCTCCTACATTTGGCCTTTTGAATGGTGGCCATTGTCCACGGTTATCTCTCTGATTGACCTCTAATCTTCTTTTGTTTTCAGCATTTTTCACAGCATAACCTTTCAACTTTTGGTCTACTAAGTTGTTGGCAATCTTAACAGCATCTTGCAGTCTTGTAGGTTCAGCAGCAATTACATTCCCTTGGATGTTATCGACGAGTCCTCTAATGAATTTCTCAACCCGAGCCTCCTCCTTTGGGACCATCTTGGTGTACATCATAGTCAACTCTTGAAATCTTTTAGTATAAGCAACCAAATCATTGTTCTTCACGGTTAAGTTCCACAATTCAGTTTCCATTTTCTGAATCTCATTCCCTGGACAGTATACTTCAGTCATTAGCTTCATGAGCTCTCTCCATGATATGGCAAATGCAGCCTCAGTCCCAATGGTCCTCTTATGTGAGTTCCACCAAGTTAGTGCACTGTTCAACAAGGTGCAAGTAGCATACTTAACTTGGGACTTCTCTGGGCAGTTGCTGATATGAAACACTGTTTCCATCTTCTCAAACCACCTTATCAATCCGACAACTCCTTCCATTCCCATAAAGTTGAGTGGTTGATACTTCATGAAATCCTGATATATGCATTATCTAGCAACATGTCTATCACCTTTACCATTCTCGTTTGGATTTCTATTTCCACCATTTCCATTCTCACCATTTCCATTCTCACCATGTCCATTACCGCCATTTCCATTATCGCCATCACTGTCATTCTGGCTTTGATTCTCAGCCTCGAGAGCATTGGCGGCATGGGTTGCCTTATGAGCATCCAACGCTTCTTCTACACGTCGGTTAACGAGTTCTTCGATTGCTTCAAGGGTCATACCAGAGCGAGTGATAGTCATTGTTCTATGTCACAAGACATAACACACGATGAGATTCAATATGAGATATATCCATTTTAAATGGTAAATATGATTTATATAGGAAAATACAATATAACATATTTTTCCAGAACAAGTAAATAACAATATAGATGAATATGCGAGAGAATCAAAACAAGCTTTTCATTTCACGAATAAAAGCATAATTCGGTTACAATCAATCCAAGATAGGTACATGATTTACGATTATTTCTACTGCCAACATCTAGACCTAACCATCAGTCTAATGTCCTACATGATCATGGTACTACTAGTTTAAGGGCGAAAACCCAAATGTCTCTCAACATACGACTCCAACCTCCTAAGTCTCCTTCGAGTATCATCATGATCCCTACGAACCTGACAAAACTCCTCCTATGAAAGTGCCATGTGCCAACAAATACTGTCAATCCTATCTCTCTCTATACTAAACATAGCTCAAACCTTTAGGTACTCTAGTCTCAAACTCCTAATCCTCTCAACCAAACTAGCTCGCTCTTCACTAGCTACCAACTGACTAGTCTCCAACTATCTCTGAGTGGTCTTAATCTCAGTAATCCTATCAATACGAACCTCTGACATGTAGTGAACTATATCATAAATAGTATCCTCAAGATCAGGTATACCTCCACTAGTAGACTCAGAACTATCACCAATAGCCAATGGATCTACGGCGATCTCTCTCGTGTCTGCCGCACTATCCTCTGTCTCAAACTCCTCATCGTCATCCCTAACATCACTAATAGCAATATCAAATCCCATACCTACACCATCCTTAGGGTGAGCTACAACTCCTTCACTAATACCTACATCTGCAACAACCTCTGCATCAACAGTAACCACCTCTATATGCTCCTCTTTGCTATCCTCTAGTGAGTATGAATCTCTAAACCTCTTGTGAAGTGGTAAAAGATCAGCAGGAGTAGGGGCTATCGACCTCGAAACATGAGTAGGTGATGGTACCGAAGCAGTAGGAGACCTACATCTCTTGCAAGATGGCCTAGAAGAAGGTGAAGATGAATCCAATGACCTCTCAGAAGATAAGCCTAAAGATGACTCTGATGTAGTCGGTGGGTAAGGGGTAGACAATGGTGCAGACCTCCAACGTCTAAAAGCTTCACTACGCCATGGATTCCTAGCAAGTGATCGATGAACAAATCTTTGTGGTGTAGATGAATCAGCATCGGTGGTGTCTGGTGGTGTATCTCAGGATAAGGAATGATCTGAAGGTGCACTAGAAGAAGATGAGTCTGGTGAAGAATGAAGATCCGATGAATGATGAGATACACATCTCCATGCAAGTCTACGAGCAAGAATGGGTCTAACTCTCTTCCTCGCAGTCAACAACTTACGCGGCCCATTGAGGTAGGTACAATAAGGTCGACCGAAAGGGATAACCTCACCGGGTCGAACAAGAGTCGCTAAACATCGACGAATCCCAGGTGGGGCAACAACAGGTGCAAGGGGAAACTCTGATAATGGTGCAAGAGTATCATGAGATGACGATACGGGTCTCTGCTCAGCAGGCTCGGACTCATCGTCCGCCTCCGTGTCATCAAAACACAAAAAGGGTAAAACCAATGGCAAATCTGGTGCGAGAGGTAAAGAATCCTCCGATGGATCAAAATCAGAAAAAGATGAATAGTCCACTAAATCAAGTACCCCGGCAGGTGAGACAACTGAAACTGTCCCCACCTCCGGTGTAACTATAGGGTCAGCCAGAACAACAGGAACCTCAGGGATAGCAGGGATAATAGCAAGAATAACACCAAAGAGAATCACTCATGGGGCATGAGAACCCACACTCTCTTCAGACGTATCAGACGAAATAGAAATAACATGAGCAGCCATGACCTGCACAAGCACAAGTTTATATAAATCCTCTTTATATGAAACCATGCACGTGCAAGCAAAGCCAAGAAATAAGTACGATGCGAAATACGATATGGCAAAAGGATGAATAAAGTAATTATGGCAATATGATATATATAATCAGTACTTATATATATTAAACGCTATAATTATTAGATATATATGTAAGCAGGTAAGGCACGTAGGATCACATACTGGTTATAGACTAGACCTAGATATACTACCTGGTTCTCTATAACCTTGGCTCTAAATACCAATCTGTCACACCCCCAAACGAGGCCTAGTCGGAAACACGTGTCCGGGGGCGTGACGTCATAATACATCAAACAAGATACAAAAAAAGACCTCTAAGGGAACGTTTGAAAATCCAACATCGTTGCATTAATTAAAATAGTTAAAGTTTGACATAAGTTTAAAGATAATATGCGGAAGCGAATAAAAGTTTTAGAAATTGACAACGATGTTTAAACAGTAGATAATAGCATTTCTTGAAAATCGGCCCAATGCATAGCGACACCAAATAGCAAGCAAAGACATCCACAGCTAAGCACCTGAGAAAAACATGCTAAAACGGTCAACATAAAGTTGAGTGAATTCATAGGTTTGAATTTAATATTAAAAGTGGACCACAAGTTCACAGTACGCACGTGACAGTTATAACAGATACAACTTCACATAAAAAGGAATGTATTTACTGTTGCACTAAGCTCGTGACACCGAAGCTCAATTTAAAAGGAAGCATTTTATATGCCAAATAGTATTCCACGCCCTAAAGGTATCTGACCAAGATCACCTATTGACATTCCGACATGGTATATATCCGTTTGTTCGGGACCTCCGAATCTAGTAAGCGCTACTTACCCGGATAGGGATAATTACTCCCAATAGATCTATTTACAACATTCACGCTCACTTAACCAGTACGGTCGGTTAAGCAATTGACGGTTCATGATAATTCGGGCATTAGTGGTCTATTCGCTACTTAGGCAACACGTAATCAGGAAAAGGAAACGTAAAGTAACTGTGTCTATAGTTTGAAAACAAGCAATGTTTCTCACCCCAAAATAGTAAAGTAAAATTAGTAAAGCATGAGGATATAAACTCACCTTAGCAAAATGAGCAAATGATAATCACGCAAGTAAAAGATGATATAGAAATCTAGCCGCGACCTAGAATAATAACGCGTCTCAGAAACACAGAAAGTATGCCAAGAATTGCACAATATGTTCATCACCAAAATACATCCATGTGTGTTTGCTTTAGTTTGTTTAACAAAACATGATGAAATGAAATCATATAGTTCTTCGTTAAGTTTCGGCGTTTAACCAAAAATTACTATTTTTAGAAAGTTTCTATTTTAGGAAAGTTTTTAGTTTCAAAACGTTAATACCGTCCCTTATATTTATATAGTTTCCATATTTTCAAAACGCACTAACGAGCCTTAATCGCTTAACTTCTATGTCCGTTTCGCTAAATTCTTACCAAACTTACTATTTTTAGTAACTTTATCGCTTTTCCCAAAATATGCTAACGACGTCTTTAAATGATACTAATCAATAGGTATGTGTTACTATATGTTTTGCTAGTGTTTAGAAAGTCCAAAAATGTCTGAAAACTCATTTTACTATTCACATCAGCACACTATTCACTTGGTTTTGTCGAAAAATATTTCAAGTTTTATTTGGCTATAACTTGGTCGTTTTAAATCCAATTTTAATGTGCGATGTATGAAAAACTATCTATTCGAAATGAGCTCTTCAAAAATTACTTTTACGCCTAATAAAAATATTTTTAGGTCGACCAAAACCTCAAAATAAATTTGGGACAGCAAGCACTTTTTATTAAAAACGCAACCAAAATCCACCCAAACTTCACAATAGTGCCTAATCTAGCCTAATCTCCATTCACAACTAATCCACAATAAAACCACACCTAAATCTAACCTAATCCCTTCATTTCTATTGTTGCAACTCTCATTCAACTCTCATCTCACCAAAAACATAATATTTAACTAGTGAAAACAAGGTAACATCATTATTTATAAAATCTTGGTTTTATAATATTTCAAAAATGAAAACACAACATATGGATGTATGGATCTTTGAACATATAAGAAGAATGTAAGTAATCCACAAAGAAAGATTCAAGATACTTACATGAATGATGAACAAGAAGCAATAACACAAGATCTATATCTAAAATAATTAGATCTTGAAAAACCTCAAATAATAATCAAACCCTAATTTGTAGATCTTGAAGAAAACCCTTAAATCAAAGAACCAATACTTGAAAACACCTTAGATGTTCGTAGAAATAAACTTGGAATGAGTGAATCTTGATAAAAATCAAAGATATGAAAACCCTAAAAGGGTGTGTGTGAGCCGTGGGCTTCAAGAGGGAAGGAGGGAGAGAAAAATTTTGTTGGTGACTTGTGAAATGAATGAGATGACCTAAAATGAGTATAACATGGTTTATATAGGATAAGGTATAGGGTTTTGAGTCACCATATGACCAAGTAAGCAACCAACACACACCAAGAGTGTGTTTGTGTGTGGTTCGGCCGAAACATAGCCACAAGGACCATGTGGTTCAAAATTTTGGTGCCTTGGTTCATTATACTTGGTCTAAATTTTGAATTTTGGTCAAATGTACAAGTCAAAGTGTGTAAGCATGCATTTTTCTTGACTTGGATGGATGAGTGTGCATGAAATGGACTCCTTCATGTGTCACTTTCATACACATGCATGGGAAGTTCAAGAAAATATGTCATTTAATTAATTTCAAGGCTTATGTTTGCATTTGGTTTGAGTTTGGGGATCTAATATATAGAGGGGGAGGGATATGAATGAAAATTTTCACTTAAGAATATGAGATGGACGATAACTAAAGTTTACACGAAAAGATTTCGAGTTTCCGAGGTTCTGTTAGGTCAAAAACACAAATTTAAACGTTAAGGCGTAAAAATAAAATTGGGAGTGATTGTAAACTACAAAACACTTATAAAAGATAAAATAACTCATATAATATCTAAACTAATAAATATACGATGCCGAAATGCGTCTGATGACGTTTTTCAGATTTACGCGGGTTTACTTCCCGGTAAACCGCCAGATTCAAACGTAACGTATAAAAGTCAAAAATAATGATCGAAAAAGTTTAAAATATTGACCTAAAAATCTCGGGGTGTGACATATACATATACTCATAACGGCATGAAACGACGCCGTATTTGTGTGGCCCAAATTTTAGCTTAGGCGATGTAAACTTTTTATATACTTGCAGTCTTGTCTGATTTGTTTTCTGAGAAACTTTTTATAAACCTGCAATCACAAATACAATGATACTAAATCAAAAGCTTTAGAGCCAATAACCTCAAATTACAACAACAAAAAAATACCCAAATCACAAATTTACCCACAAAACGACCCAATTAGATGAAACCCTTTACACCTAAACCCCTATTAAAACAAATAATTTCATTAAAGCTCCAAAAAAATAGAAATTTAACTAACCTTGAGTTATCAACAGTTGAATCAGATACAATGCTAAAGCAGCCCCACTCAAACCCTAAAAGTAAAATCAATAAAAACAAAATCAACATAAACTAATTCAGATTATAAAAAGATACTTACATATATTTATGTATTTAATCACCGACCGTTGGAGGAAAGGCTTAAAAAAGGATTGTCGTATGATTTATGGAAGTGATGATTGAGGTGCGTGATGATGGAGGTGCGTGATGAAGAAGCTCTGGAATAATCTAGGTGGCTAACGTTATAAAGAAAAGAAAAAAACTACCGAAGTAAATGGGACAGTGGGAGAGCCACACTACCGGGCCTGAGTGAGCCCAACAGGATTTTGTTAACCCAATACTGTAGCTACTGTATCATGACTTTTAGTATATATGCTAATGTAAAGTAATATAAAATAAATATTTTCAGTTTAATTTTAAAAGAAAATATTTTACTTCAAAATCAATCAAATCACATTTCGTTTTCAATCATTTTCCTTTCTTAGGCTAGTAGTAATGATGACCGGAGGTGACTGCGGTCACTCCTGTCATCTCAACACCACATCAACTTTCACTTTTTAAGACCAAACGCTTGACCAAATTATTGTAATAAGGCGACTGGGTCACAACAAAAAAACATACCTCACAAAAATCAATTAAAAAAACTCTCACACACAAACACAATCGATTCATTCAGTCGAGTAAACAATCGAATCTCTCTTTCTTTCTAAGGGGACACGCCCCATGAGAAGAGGTAAGGGGACATATGCGTTTTATGAGGCGACCGACCATGGAGTCAACACTCTGTTATGACTAGCCGTAATGATACCGGAGAATACAAGGTTTGACAAGTCTGGAAAAAAGGCCAGTAAGCTAGACAGATTCCTCGTCTCTCATAACTTCTTTGACTGTTGGAATGATGCTTCAGTCTCTGTTTTGTGTCGTTCTTTCTCGGATCATTGTCCTATCATCTTGAAGGTGGGCTCCCCAAATTTTGGTCCTAAGCCTTTTAGAATTTTTGATAAATGGATTGGCAAAGCAGGCTTAAAAAAAGTTATCTCGAATTCTCGGGCCATAACCCGCCGCCTCAAACCCGTGATCTCGTCCTTAAAAACAAACTCAAGAAACTTAGGATTGATATAAAGGCCTGGTCTTCTGATATGATCTCGGACCAAAATAAATCTAGAGATGAATTATCTCGATTGTATGTGAAGTGGGATGTGAAGGCTAAAACTGGGACTATAAGCGAATTTGATATAGCAAAAAAGGAAGAATGACTTTTCGACCTGAACCATCTTGAACAGCTTCATAGAGAGGATCTAAAGCAAAAAAATGTCAAATGAAATAGGCTGTTGAGGGGGACGAGAACTCTAAATTCTTTCACTCGCTGCTTAAATGTAAGTATTCCCGATCCAACATAAAAGGAATCCAGATTAATGGGGGTATAGAATGAATCGCTTGACAACATCAAACAAGCAGCGTTTGATCATTTTTCCTCAAGATTTAAAGAAAGCGCCATTTTTGGCAGAGTTTTAGTAGCTCGCTTTTTCGTCAATTATCTTCGAGTGACTCCGCTTTTCTTAAATTTGTCATTAGCTTGGAGGAGGTTAAAGATGCAGTTTGTGGTTGTGCGGGCTCAAAAGCCCCGGACCCTGACGGTTTCAACTTTAACTTTATTAAATTCTACTAGGAAGATATTAAGCATGATTTTTGGAGCTGTATCAAATATTTTAAAGCCACCGGGATGAATGCTAACTGATGTAATCCATCTTTTGTTATTTTGGTTCCTACAAATATTGATCCTCTTTGTTTTTCGGATTATTGTCCTATAAGTCTTATTGGCTGTGTCTACAAAGTGATCTCTAAGATTCTTGCCAATCGATTAGCCAAAGTGATTACCTCGGTTATTGGTCCTAACCAACCAGATTTTATTGAGGGTAGGCAAATTCTCGACGGGTGTCTTATTGCAAACAAAATTATCAAGATGGCTTCTATTAAAAAGCTTAAGCTTCTATTGTTTAAGGTCGATTTTGAGAAAGCTTTTGATAGTGTCAATTGGAACTTCCTTCTTGATATTATGAGACGAATAGGGTTCGGTTCAAAATGGAGGAATTGGATCGCCTATTGCCTTTCGTCGGCCTCTATATCAATTTTAATAAATGGTTCCCCAGCGAAAGAGTTCAAACTCGAGAAAGGTCTTCGACAAGGCGACCCTCTCTCCCCGTTTCTCTTTCTCATTGTTGCTGAAGCTCTCCAAGTTTCTATTTTGGAAGCGTGTAATAAAGGGTTTTATAAAGGGATTTTCCTGGCGGATAGCGACACAAATATATCTCTTCTTCAATACGCTGATGACGCTCTATTTTTTGGAGATTGGTCGAATCTTAATGCCAAACACCTTATCCATATTCTTAAGTGTTTTGAGCTCTCTTCGGGTCTTAAAGTAAACATATCTAAGAGCAGACTCGTTGGCGTAGGAGTTTCTTTCAGTAATGTTGAAAGTTTGGCTGTGGCTCTTGGATGCTCCCACGAGTTTCTCCCTTTTACTTATCTTAGCCTTCCGGTGGGTAAAAGAATGAGATATTGTGATGGGTGGAATGCGGTTATTAACCGTTTCAAAGATCGGCTTTCCTCTTGGAAAGCAAAATCTCTCTCTATAGGTGGGAGACTTACCCTTGTTAAATCTGTGCTTGGTAGCCTCCCTATCTACTAACTTTCATTGTTCAAAGCGCCTGTTAGTATCATCAATACTTTAGAATCTATTAGAAGCCGCTTCTTTTGAGGTTTCAAAGATTCTAACCATGGTATAAGTTGGGTAAAATGGAATAGCATTCTTTTTTATGTCGATAAAGGAGGCTTAAAGGTGGGTAGTTTATTGGCAAAAAATCGCGCCCTTGTTGGAAAATGGAAATGGAGATTTCTTACAGAAAACAATGCTCTTTGGTGTCAAGTTATTAAAAGTCTTTATGGGAATGGTGGTGGTTTCTAGAATGCCTCCAACTCCTTTAATGTTGGCGGTATCTGGTGCAATATTCTCAAGGTCGTGAAAACCATCGAAAATATTGATACCCCGTTCAAAAACTCGTTTATGGTCAAAGTAGCTTCTGGTTCTCAAACGAGTTTCTGGAAGGATCCTTGGTGCAGGGATGGAACCCGTCTTTCGGATATCTACACAAGGCTTTGTGCGCTTGAGATGTCCAAAGAGTGTAGAGTGATTGATCGTTGGTTTGTGGTCAATGGCGTTTGGTGTGGAAGCTGGTCGTGGCGCACCCCACCTTGTGGTAGGGTGTTGGACGATCTTACGTCTCTTATCTATCGTCTTGGCAACTTCACCCTTTTATCGAGTGGACATGACAAATAGTCCTGGACCGGGAATGTTGTTGGGACCTTTAAGGTTAGCTCCCTTACAAGAACAATCCAAAACCACATTCTTGGTAATTGTGCTATTGACAGGATTCATAAGTGGATCTCTTGTATTCCGAGAAAGGTTAACGTTTATGTTTGGAGAGCCTATCTAAACAGGCTCCACACTCGATCTAATCTCTCTACCCGCGGTGTTAACCTTCAATCTGTAAGGTGCCCGTTGTGCGATGATGAGGTTGAGGATATCAAGCATTGTTTAATTAAGTGCTCTCGTGTTCTTCCTATTTGGAGAAAAGTCTGGAGCTATTGGAACCTCCCTTTTCCTATGATATTCCCTTCTTTCTAGGTTTGTGTCATTTCTATGGGCAATATTAGTACTCAAGGTTGCTCTCGTATTAATAAGATTCTTCATGGCGTCTTACAATGTTTGATTTGGGTCATATGGAAATGGAGAAATAGAATCGTAAACGCTAGCCCGGATTCTGTGGATAGTATCAAAGATGAAGACATTTTTCCTGCCATTCAAAGGATTTCAAAGAACTGGATTAATGCCCGTAACAAGTCACATGCAACTAACTAGAAAAAATGGATCTCAAAACCTTTTGATTTGTATCTTCCTAGTTAAGCTAGTCTTTTTGGGTTTTTGTTGTCTGGCTTTGGTCATTTGGACCGGTTGTTTCTCCCCTGTATTGTTCTTCTCCTGGGCTCCTTTTTGTAGCCCTTGTTTGTTTTAATATATTTTCAGCTTTTAAAAAAAAGGTCTGTTTGATTTGACATTTTTGCATGTGAGGAATCCTTTAAAAGCCAAAAACAATTGTTTGGTACAACTTTTAATTAACAGATTGTGGGCCCTAATGCCAAAATATGATTTGAAGCTAGGGATGTACCTTTGGCTAAATCCAAACTCAATATGAGTCCCACATTAATTTACCCTCTCACAATATACACTTTTAAACTAATAAAAAAATATAATATTATTATTTTTTTCTCAATATATTATTAACTACCTTTTGAAATATATTTTTTCAATTATAAAAATTATATTTTCTCTCTCTTACATTAAATTCAAATTCAATTCCTAAACCAAACTTCAATCCAAAACTGAATCCTAATCCTAAACCCCTCTAGTTACCAAACGGGCCCTAAGTGCACATAACTTTTAAATGATCACGCCAACCTTTTGAAAGAAAAGTGTTTTGTTTGGCTTGAGCTTGTGTAACAGTCGGTTCAAAACCCGTAAATTAGTCGGTTAAAAGGTTGAAATTTATGTTTACCAAAAAAAGTAAAAAAACAAAATAAAAAACTTTGATAAGTTTATAAATTTTATCTAAACACTAAGTTTTATGTTTTTTGAGTAAAAATGTAAAGTAATATAAAATAAATATTTTCAGTTTAATTTTAAAAGAAAATATTTTACTTCAAAATCAATCAAATCACATTTCTTTTTCAATCATTTCCTTTTCTTAGACTAGTAGTAATAATGACCGGAGGTGACGCGGTCACTCCTATCATCTCAACACCACATCAACTTTCACTTTTTAAGACCAAACGCTTGACCAAATTATTGTAATAAGGCGACTGGGTCACAACAAAAAAACATACCTCACAAAAATCAATTAAAAAAACTCTCACACACAAACACAATCGATTCATTCAGTCGAGTAAACAATCGAATCTCTCATTCTTTCTAAGGGGACACGTCCTATGAGAAGAGGTAATGGGACATATGCATTTTATGAGGCGAACCGACCCCAGAGTCAACACTTGTTATGAAAAGCCTGTAATGAACCGGAGAATCACAATTTTTTTTGTTTAATTCATTTTCTTGATAGTTTGGTGGGAAAGAGAAAAAGGGAAAAAAAAAAAGAAGAGCTTTAAGACATTTTAGAAGCGGAATGAGCGTGAGATATAGTGCGTTGTGAATTTTTTAATGTATGTTTGACAAACAACAAATAACTTTATCTATTTTATCGAAATGCTTCTTTTTTAACGCTCCATGAAATAGCATTTAGGAGCTTTGAGCATTCAAAAGCTGTTTTACACATTATAATTACAATTATAGCTATGTTACCAAACATTACTCTTATATACAATTCACAAATGTCAGACCGCATGTTACAGTGCCAACCACAGTGGGCCAAACAATTAGCCCACAATCTGGCCCAACTTCTGACCCAAACTAAAAAAAAATTACAAAACGCTACATCCACAAAGTTAGCTAAAAAATAAGCTCACCACAATCGGCCCCACTTCTGACCCACAAATAAAAAAAATTAAACTGAGACCCCAACACAATAACCCCATATAAAAAAAATTATTAAATGTGAGACCGAAAAAATTAGTAAAAAAATTACAAAAAAGACCCCTCAAGTTTTTATTATTTTTTGAGTAAAAATGTAAAGTAATATAAAATAAATATTTTCAGTTTAATTTTAAAAGAAAATATTTTACTTCAAAAATCAATCAAATCACATTTCTTTTTCAATTATTTTCCTTTCTTAGGCTAGTAGTAATGATGACCGGAGGTGACCGCGGTCACTGCTGTCATCTCAACACCACATCAACTTTCACTTTTTAAGACCAAATGCTTGACCAAATTATTGTAATAAGGCGACTGGGTCACAACAAAAAAACATACCTCACAAAAATCAATTAAAAAAACTCTCACACACAAACACAATCGATTCATTCAGTCGAGTAAACAATCGAATCTCTCTTTCTTTCTAAGGGGACATGTCCCATGAGAAGAGGTAATGGGACGTATGCGTTTTATGAGCCGACCGACCATGGAGTCAACACTCTGTTATGACTAGCCGTAATGATACCGGAGAATCCAATTTGTTTTGTTTCATTTCATTTTCTTTAGGATGTGTTTGGTGAAGAGTTTTTAAGAGCATTTAAGAGCGGTGAGCATGAAGCGTTGTGAATTTTTTAATGTTTGTTTGACAAACAACAAATAGCTTTATCTATTTTATTGAAATGCTTATTTTTCAACGCTCCATGAAGTAACAATTAAAAGCTATTTTGCCAAAAAGAAATGTTTGACTTATCGGGTCTTACTAGACCCGGTCAACTAGACAGATGATGGGCTTCTTCTTCTTCCCCAAAAATGAAACACCAATAAATAAATAAATAAATTGATCCATCAACTAAAAAATCATCGAAATTTGAATCTGTAAAAGAGAGATGTTGGAAAAGATCGGGTTGCCATCAAAGCCATCATTAAGAGGAAATAATTGGGTGGTCGATGCCTCTCATTGTCAAGGATGTTCTTCCGCCTTCACTTTCATTAATCGCAAGGTTTTTATAATTTTACTTTTTTTACTTTATATTATCATCATGATGATGATGATCATTAGTACAGTAGTAGTTATATTAGATCAGTAACTTTAAATTGAGAAATATGTGTAGTGCGCTAGAAGAATCCCGCATTAGCCGTAGATTTATAAGTAAATTTGCACTTTAAATTGACACAACGCGTTATGGGCGCGCGTTAGTACCAGGTTACCTGACCTCCTAGGAAGTTATCACCAAAAAACAAAATCTTTATTTAGTTGAATGTTTTAGTATTTTTATATAAACTAGTTTCGTTTGGCAACCGGCTATGATCATTAGTATCAGTTAATGTTTCGATTAAAAAGAGATCACCAGATTTGAATGTTGTTTGAGATTAAACTTGTTCAACTTTGTAACCACAAGGGCGGTAAGAATACCAGCCTTTCAAAGCGGACGTGAAGGTTTCGAATCGAGCGGGTCCGGGCTATCCAAAAGGGTAGTCCCCGGGATTAGTCGGCTAGCAATGTCGAGTCGGAAACCCACTTAACTCAAAAAAAAAAAAACTTTAACTAATTTGCTATTTAGTCCTGCATTAGCGGTAACGATGTAAGCATTTACAAGTGATGGCATCGCCTTCCTAAGTAAACAGATGCGGTTTTCCCTGTTAAGATTTACGTGGGAGGACAAACAGAGGCAATTCCTTCCTAGGTCTGCTGACATGTTCACACTAGGACTTAGGTCTCCGAGGTTTAGGTTTCACTGTTGTCATTAATGGCCATTAAGTATTATGTAAGCCTTAGTGGTAGAGTCTGCAACATGAGGTCTTAGGTTCAAGCAATAGCATTGCCTCAATTTTTTATTTAGGACTTATGTAGGTCTTTAAGGTTTAGGTTTTGGTTTTAGATCAGTAAATTTCATTGAAAGACATACGTGTTTTTTTGAAGAAAATAATACTTGGTATTAATGGTAATCTAACAACCAGTTCGTGTGGAGAAAATCTTGTGGATTGCGAGTGCATTGGATATTGGATTTTTTTTTCAATCGTTGTGTATATGATTGTTTGACGTTTATCGAATTTCTGTCTAAGTTAAACTTCGACGCACAACTTAAATCTGCGAATTCTCATGATAATCTATATAAACTTTTGGTTGATGGCAAAATGTGTACTGGTTTTGGTGAGTAACTCAAGACGGAGTTGTATATAGGTTTGAAATGTGACAGTTAATCGTACTTGCTCGTATAAGAAGTTATACTGTTTCGCCTGTGACTAATGGCTTGTCTTCAGTTTTACAATTAGGAAGCCAAGGGTACATGCTCTTTGCAGATAGAGGTAGTATATTTCATCACATGACAATGATTAGTAAATAACCTCCGTAGGGTGAGTTGTACGCCTTTCCTATCCAACAAATAGGAAGTGTTTAAAAAGCTTACTCAAATATCATAAACTTAGAGATATATCGACTCCAGTAATTTATTTTTGATTTTTTTATCCCAGGAAAAGTGAAATTTATTAATACCAACTATAAGTAAAGCCGACTATGTCATACCATGGACATGCCCATGGCCACATTAGTTGACTATTCAGCAATACGCCAATACACGTCTTGCACGACTAACTACAATTCTATATCCAATACTAATTACGACCAAACTATCAGTAGTAATCAAAAGTACCAATGCTACCACAATACTCGTACGGTCACCCTTTGCATTCCAACACAGAGCCTCAAACAAAACGACACAGACAGCAAACGAATAGACTACATTTCCAAAGCCAGGAAC
>BQNB010114495.1:0-16151 GCA_026074375.1 Tanacetum coccineum
TGCCATATAGGAATGCACTTTTAACATCCATTTGATATACTGTAAAACTCATATAGGAAGCATAGGCTAAAAATAACCTAAAAGCCTCAATCCTTGCAACTGGTGCAAAGAATTCTTTATAATCAATATCCTCTTCCTGAGTATGTCCTTGAGCCACCAGTCTGGCCTTATTTCTAATGACTATTCCCCTTTCATCTTTCTTGTTTTTAAGAACCCATTTTATCCCAATAGGTCTCACCCTTTTTGGACAGTCAACCAAAACCCAAACATTCTGAATCTGAAACTATAGAAGCTCCTCTTGCATAGCTTCTACCCAGCTTGAATCTGGTTAAAACTGAAGTATCAACAGGACCAATTATCTGATTCTTTAGATGATCTTTATGGATCCTGAGAGTGGGGGTTAGACTAACTTGAATTGTAGTCTCCATATTGCTTAGATAAGATTTTACTTCATTCAGTCTAGTTGCATGAGTTGAATCTCCAAAGAAATCTTCTACTATGTTTACAGATGAAACAACATTGGATATAGATGGTGGCTGTGAGTATCTTAATCCTCCCCTAGATTTGATAACAGTTGGAACAGGTGTACTAACAGTGGGAACTGTAGTTTCTACTATTGGGGTTGAAGTGAGCTTAGATGACTCTTTTGAACTAGCAGTGGGAAAAGAGATTCCACTGCTTTCAGGAACTTCTTCATTCACTTCATGTTCAACCTGTTCAGAAACATCTTTATCCGTATGAACCTCTTCTTGTTCCTTTTGAGGTGACTCAATAAGAATTCCACCACTTTTCTTTACAGCATCATTTGAGCCTCATGAAACCAATTTGGAAGAGCTATGAATCTTAGAGGAGATCCTTTTTCCTTCTCAGCTTGCTTTACATCTTCTTTTATACCTGAAATGTTAGAAGAAGATGTTCCTGCACCAACAACTGGTATATAATTCATAGACTTGATTAGGGATTCAATATCAAACAACCAGTTTAGACCACCTGCTTTATCAATGACTTTACTTTCTAGGAAATTTATATGCAAGTTTTCCTCTATGTGTTTGGTTCTCTTGTTATACACCCTGAAAGCTTTACTATTTAGGGAGTATCCTACAAAGAAACCTTCATCTCCCTTAGCATCAAACTTGCCTAAGTGGTCCAAGGTATTAAGAATCATGACATGACACCCAAATGGTCTTAAGAACCCTATAGCAGGGGCTCTTCCATTAAAAAGTTCATAAGGAGTCTTATTGAGTGGCTTAGTTACTAACACTCTGTTTTGGACATAGCAAGCAGTGTTAACTGCTTCAGCCCAAAAGGTAACAGGAAGTTTAGCATCAGCCAACATGGTCCTTGCAGCTTCTATGAGAGTTCTATTTCTTCTTTCAGCAACCCCATTCTGCTGAGGGGTTCTTGCATTACTAAACTCTCTCTTAATACCTTTCCTAGAACAGAAATCATCCATTTCTTTGTTCCTAAACTCACCCCCATTATCACATCTGATAATTTTAACCTTAAGGTCTTTTAGATTTTCTATTTCTGTTATGAAGTTTCTAAGGATCCTATATGTTTCATCCTTAGTTTTTAGAAAGAAAGTCCAAGTAAACCTAGAAAAATCATCAGTGACAACTAAGCAATACCATTTATGGTTCAGACTACTAATAGAGGTAGGTCCAAACAAATCCATATGCAAGGTGTGAAGGGGCTTAGAAGTTGAATTCACTAACTTGGACTTACATGAAGCCTTATGTTGTTTTCCTTTCAAGCAATCAACACATGAATGGTCATTTTCAAATATTTTGGAGGGCAAACCTATAACTAGATTATTCCTAACCAATTTATTCATTGTTTTAAAGTTTAAATGACCTAATCTTCTATGCCATAACATGCTTTCATTTACAGAGGCCTTAGCAATCAAGCAAGTTAGATTTTTATGAGGGACAATGTCTTTTAAGTCAACAACATACATATTCTGCTGTCTAGGTGTTCTAAGCAACACATGCCTATCATCCTCAAGCTTAAAATCTCTACCCAATACAATGCACTCAGAATCAGTGAATAGGACACAATTTTTGTTATCACAGATTTGAGATACACTAAACAGGTTGTATTTAAGCTCTTTCACAAAATGCACATTTTCAAATTCAAGTTTACCAGTCTTTATTGTGCCTTTGCCAGTAATCTTTCCACCTCCATATCCAAATGACACATATCCTCCATCATAAGGCTCATAATCTGATAGATAAGATATGTTGCCAGTCATGTGCCTTGAGCAACCACTATCCCAAAATCCTTTATCATCAATATTATCCAGTGGTTTGCCCTGCACAAATAAAGAGAGAATTAGTTCTCTTTGGGGACCCAAGCCATTACTGACTTGAGTCTGCCTTGTGTATCAATGTATTGATATTTCTTGAATGTCACTGATACACCATTGACATTTGAACCTTCACCAGAGATTTGCTTAGGTTTCCAAATCCAACGAGCTGAGGCCTTAACAGCTTTTCCCTTGTTTCCCTTAGCAGCAGCAACTGTTGGCTTAGCAGTGGGAACTTTTAAGCCAACAGTGGGATTTTTTGTTCTAACAGTTGGAACCCAAATTTTATTTTTAGCTACTGCTTTTCTTTCAAAGGGCCTTTTTACATTTGAATGTGCTGATTTAACAAAAGATTTCATTTTTGGTTGAGCAACATTCAAAGATGTTCTGGCAGTGGAAAAAGATCTGTTAGGAGCAATGGTTTTTGTGCCAGATTTGAGCAAAATAGCTTTGGGTGTCAAGTTTCCTTGGGTATAATTAACCCTTGACCAGTTTTTCCCTTTATTTACCCACTTATTTTTATTACAGTTAACCTTCAAATGCTCAAAGCTACCACATTTATAACATGCTTTATTTTGCATCACAAAGTCTTTTCCTAGCTGTTGGGATTTTAGATTGTTCCAATTCCTCTGGTTCCCTCTAGGTTGATCTCTATTCTGATTAATGGTAGACCTGATAGACTCAATAGGTGTGGATTCAGTATCACTTTCATCCTCAGAATCCCAGTCCTCAATTATTGGAGGACCAAAATTGTTAGACCTAACATTAGAGCTTTGTGTGATGTTCCTATATAACTCAGCATATTTAGCAGTTGGTTTCCTAGCATTTTCAATATTATTGATTTTAATGACATTAGGACAACCAGACTCTTTCACAAAGTTAATTATGGGCTTTGACACAGCATTACTAGATGTTCCTCCATGTTCACAAACAGTCAAGTTATTTCCATCTAGTTCACTTCTTACATCATTTGTTACATCTACACTAGGTGTGGGCCTAGTATAGTCAGTGACAGTGTTATCAGCAAATTCAGGTAAACCTGTCCAAGACAAATCTGGCATGGGAGATGAATAGACTTGTGCAGGAGGGGGTGGGACAGCTCTATATTCATCAAATCCCACACCCTTCTTGTCCTTACCTGATTTTTGACTTTCTAACATTTGATCTAAGTCTTTAGATGAGTTTACAAACTTTTCTAACTTAGAATCAATGCCATCTCTCTCTTTCTTGACTTCTTCAAGCTCATTTGTAAGATTCTCAATTTTATAATCCTTAAGTTCTAAATCTCTTTCTAAGACTCTTATCTTTTCACAGAATTTAGATTCATTTATTTTAAACTCAACCAACCTAGCTTCAACCTGTGATAAGCCTCTTTTATAATTACACAAATCTGATTCACTATCAAAAAGTTCTTCTCTAAGCTTACTAATTTTAGTAGTGAGGTTTTCTGTGTTCTTCCTACAAGATTTAGAACAATATGAATCATCATATACCTCATTGTCTGAGCTTGAACTAGACATTGCCATCAAAGCAAATTCTGTTGGTACAACCTCTTCTGCTACAAGTGCTTGATTCTCTGAAGCTTCATTTTCTTCAGCCATAAAGCTCCAGTCCCATCCAATGCCATCAATGGCCATCATTGCCTTGTGGCTAGGCTCTTCAACCTTTGGCTCCTTCTTGTAGCTCTCTCTTCTACTTCTGTCCTGACTCCTTGGTGCTCTGCACTCTCTAGCAAAATGCCCCAATTT
Organism: Tanacetum coccineum; assembly: GCA_026074375.1. NCBI lineage: Eukaryota > Viridiplantae > Streptophyta > Magnoliopsida > Asterales > Asteraceae > Tanacetum > Tanacetum coccineum. The sequence goes on from BQNB010114495.1 coordinate 4,054, forward strand.
GTGGCAATTGAAGCATTCCACTTTAGATTTATCAAACCCAGCTACATCAGACCCTTGAATGGTAATCTTCTTACCAGTCTTCTTCCAGAACCTATCAGCCCTCATACTTAGCAAAGCCATATTCCATTTGATGTCCATCTCTTCAATGTCATCATCATCGATCTGAGTAATGTCCTCATATTTAATTTGAGAACCACTTTGCTGAGTAGCTATGTATGCACAGATAGTATCATGGCTAAAGGTAGCAGTGGCAACTTCAGTGCTAGTAGTGGTAACTTGACCACTAGCAGTGGAAAAGCTTTGAGCAGTGGGAACTTCACTTTTTCTACTGTTGGTATTTGAAGAAGAAATGAAGGCCATATTTTGAGAACTTGATCCTCCCTTCTTCTGGACCTCTGATTCATAGACCTTGAGATGATTATACAAATCATCCAGACTTATTGTGTCTAGGTGATTTGTGTTTCTCCAAACAATAGTATGCATAAGCCATTCTGGTGAAAGGCTTGTCAAAAATTCTTGGTTCAGATCTTCTTGTTCAACTGGAACATCTAAGAACTCAAGTTGACTCACAATAGCATGCAATCTATTAAAAGTTTGCTCTAGAGTCTCTGATCCTTTAGCTTTGAAGTTTCCATATTGTTGCTTTAACAGATTCTTCTTTGTCTTTTTGGTGGCTTCATTTCCACCAAAGGTCCTTAGTATTGCTTCCCATAATTCCTTAGCTGTTTCATACTTGCTGAATCTCAACTGATGTTCATCAGGGAGAGCCAGCAGCAGAGTAGTTCTTGCCTTGACATTATTTCCTCTCTTTTGCATGTATTCAGTTGTTACAGCCACAGTCCTTCCCTTGCTCCTTGATGATGGAGTAGCTTAACCAGGTACACTTTTATCTTGTGCAGGAGCTCTATATGAGTCACCAAACTCTATGACTTCCCATAGAGCATAGTGTTCATGATGTAGATACTGTTGTATTCTAAACCTCCATTGTTCAAATTTACTAGTGTCAAGGATTAGAAGTTTTATGGAATTAGGAGTGGATGTAACATAGGGATCCATTTCTGTTTATGATTAAGAAGTTTGGAATGTTATGCTTCTTAGATCAAAGTCTCTCAACAAGCTCTGATACAACTTGTTGAGTCCCAAAACTCTAGATCTACTGCCTTAGGTTATAAGGGTATTATTACCTTGGTAATCACAAGATAATAATGTGAGAAACTTTGTTGAAATGTTTCACCAAAGGCTATGCGGAATCTAACCTTTAGTGTTTAAGAAGAATAACAATGGTAATAGATTGGAATAGTGAATAACCAACAAGCCTTAATATTATTGATTGAATAATATGAGTACTCAAAAGTACTAGGGTTTACAAAACCTTAAAGCTATGAGAGTAGTATGTGTAAGATGTATGTATATGATCAATGTGTATATACTACTCTAACCTAAGGACTCCTTTTATAGCACAAGGAGCCTTGTACAAGATAAGACCTAACTAGATCTCCTAAATCACATGGATAATCAGAGTACATTCTATATATAACAATAACGCGTCTTTGACTCTGAGTAATCCTTATCTTCAATCAGTAGTGGAAAGTCTTCAAGCAGTGGAAACCTTGCAGTGGGAAAATATATTAACAGTGGGAAATTATTCTAACAGTGGGAACCATTCAACTAACAGTGGGATCCCTTAGCATTTTATTCCCAACATGTAACAGCCGTAAGGGCGTGTATGGGTGAGCAGGAAAACTATTAGGGTGCGTTTGGTTTATATAATCGACAAATAAATATATTGTAGGATTTTATAAATATAAAACCGGATAAAATGGTGGTTTAAATGGTTAAATAAATGTGATATTTATTATTTTGTTTAGTTTAGATATAAATATATATTTACATATATTTAAAACACGCGGGAGTTTGCAATATTGATTTGGTCTATTAAGAGGAAAAACATTAAATCTTATAAATATAGAAACGTTTTAAAAACGAATAGGTCATGCCTAAAAATCTATAAACTACTATACTTAATAAATTTCCTTATAATTTCTATTACCTTAGAAAAACCGATAAAAGACAAAGTTATATAGTTTTAAGATTGTTAATTCATGATTATACAATAACCCGACAAACGAACAAAAACTATACTTTTACAAATGAGACAACTATTTTAGCTATAACCCGTCAAGAAAACGAAAAAAAAATTTATAAAATATTATTTTATATTTTATAATTGTCAACTAGAAGATAACATCATAACTGTTGTAAAAGTTTTACAGACATCGTTTAACATAATTTGTAACCATAAAACGTACGTTTACATCTATGCAAGAACTTTTTATTTAATTAAGTGGTGATATCCGAAAATATGTCAAACTATTTGGTTTAATTATTTACTCACTTCTTATATAATACCTACAAAGTATTATATACTTCATATTAATCTTTGGATTGTTTGTCTTTGTTATATAATTCATGGTATGAGTTATATAATTGTTATTTTTTTCATATGTATTATATACGGAATATATATTACATACTTTGCGTTTACTTTTGATTTATTTTATTTAACCAACCACCAAACTATTACAACTTGAAATCTAAATCTTTATCAACGTGTCGCGTTGATGTACTCATCCATCAGAAAACCCAAATACATTATCCTAGGCTAGTGGGTCTTAGCCGTTAAGATAAACCGCAACTTCTTGATCGAGCCTTTTCGGTTTTCGGTTTATGTTGTGCTTAATATGTGTAGTTTTGCCAATCGTTCTACAACATCAATGTGAGTTTATAGCCCCATGTTTTACTAGTTTTACATATATTTTTGAGGTGAGAACATGCTTGTTTTCAAATTCATTCACATGATTGACTTATGCTTGTTACATGGCCGTTTACAAATTGGTTTGCATACTTATTTACATAGTTCGCTATGGGTTACATTATTTGACTTCATATTTACAAATACATACTTTACTTTTGAAATGATTACGGATTAGCTTAAGCGGATTAAACTGATAACTACAAGTAAATGCCCAGGTGTTCTTGGAGGGGACACTTGTGAAGGGGCACATATTCATTACTGCCCAGTGTTCTTGGAGGGGACACCTACGAGGGGCACATATTCATTACTGCCCGGTGTTCTTGGAGGGGACACCTGTGAGGGATACATATTCATTTCTGCCCGGGTGTTCTTGGAGGGGACACCTGTGATGGGTATATATGGTTTTCATTACTGCCCGGGTGTTCTTGGAGGGGACACCTACGATGGGTACATAGTGTATCGTTTTCTTCAACTTAGAGTAATTTTAATAATTGTTTTATACATACATGGATATTTACTGTGCCTTGAATAAAGTGGCAATACATACTTGAAACATTTTGGTGATATAGATATAAATATCATACATGCTTTGAACAATTGTGGTTCAACGTTCATACGTACATTTTTGTGACTATTTGGGGATTGAAATGGTCATGCATACTTTACAACTATTTGATTTCTAAAAATCATACATACATTTTAGAAGGACATTTAAGGATTTTAAATGGTCATACATACTTTACAGAACCTTAGTTCAACATTTATACTTAAACAAACCTATGAACTCACCAACTTTATGTTGACACTTTTAAGCATGTTTTTCTCAGGTTAATTAGATGCTTGGCCTACTTGATGTGCACTGGAGTCTAAATTTGATAAAATTTCATTTATGGATTTCTACTTACATACAACTGATCAAATCTCGTTGGGTTGTTTTTAAACTTTTCATTGTGATGCAATTATGGGACAAATGTTATATCAATTTCAAGGAAATCAACAAGATTACTTTTCAAACGACACATTTAGAGGTCGTTCTCTTGTATCTAGCACTGTGTATTATGAAGTAACTCCCCCGGACACATTTCCGCTGCGACATATTTTTGGGGGTGTTACAAAAAATAAGCAATGTTTCTCATCCCAAAATAGTAAAGTAAAAGTAGTAAAACGTGGGGCTATGAACTCACCTTAGTAAGATGAGCAAATGATAAATCACGCAAATAAAAGATGATATAGAAAGCTAGCCACGACCTAGAATAATAACGCGTCTTAGGAACACGAAAAGTATGCCAAGAATTGCACAATATGTTCATCACCAAAAGACATCCATGTGTGTTTGCTTTAGTTTGATTAACAAATCATGACGAAATAAAATCATATAGTTTTTCATTAAGTTTCGACGTTTAACAAAAAATTACTATTTTTAGTAAGTTTCTATTTTAGGAAAGTTTTTAGTTTCAAGACGTTAATACCGTCCCATATATTTATTAAGTTTTCATATTTTCAAAACGCACTAACTAGCCTTAATCGCTTAACTTCTATGTCTGTTTCGCTAAATTTTTACCAAACTTACTATTTTTAGTAACTTTAACGTTTTCCCTAAAATATGTTAACGACGTCTTTAAATGATACTAATCAATATACAAGTGTTACTATATGTTTTGCTAGTGTTTTAAAAGCTCAAAATACCTTAAAAGTGTCCGAAAACCTATTTTACTATTCACATCAGCAACTATTCATTTTGTTTTGCCGAAAAATATTTCAAGTTTCATTTGCCTATAACTTGGCCGTTTTAAGTCTAATTTTATTGTGCGATATATGAAAAACTATCTATTTGAAACGAGCTCTCCAAAAACTACTTTTACGCCTAATGAAAACACATTTAGGTTGACCAAAATCTCAAAACCATGTCGGATCAGCAACATCATTTTTCATAAACGCTTCTAAAAATCACACCAAACTTCACAATAGTGTTTAATCTAGCCTAATCTCCATTCACAACTAATCCACAACAAAACCATACCTAATACTAACCTAATCCCTTCATTTCTATTGTTGCAACTATCATTCAACTCTCATCTTATCAAGAACATAATATTTATCTAGTGAAACAAAGTAACATTATTATTTATAAAATCTTGTTTTATAATCTTTAAAAAATTTAAAACATAGCATATGGATGTATGGATCTTGAACACATATGAAAGAACATAAGTAAAAAACAAAAAAAGATTAAGGCACTTAGAAGAATAAAGAACAAGTAGAGAAATCACAAGATCTATACCTAAAATCACTAGATCTATAAAACCCAACAACAAATCTTAAAACTCTAGCTTTAGATCTTGAAGAAAACCTCTAAATCAAAGAACTAATACTTCAAAACACCTTAGATATTCATAGAAATGAACCTAGTATGCTTGGATTATGCAAGAAATCAAAGATATGGAAACCTTAAAAGGGTGTGTGTGTGCCGTGGCTAAGAACAAAGGAAAAGGGAGAGAAAATTTTCTTGTTGTGACTTTAGAAATGAGATGAACCCTAAGTGTAAGAATGAGATGCTTAAATAGCCAAGTGGTTAGGGTTTTTGACTTGTCATGTAGTGTATAAGTAACCAACATACACCAAAGGGGTGTGTGTGTATGTGGTTCGGCCGAAACAAGCCACAAGGACCATATGGTTCAAAATTTTGGGTCTTGGTTCATACTAGATGCATAAGTTGGTCTTGAGTTGGTCAAATGAGGTCAAAGTGTATAAGTATCACATGTTATGATCTAACTTGAGGAAATGTGCATGAGAATGACACTCTCATGTGTCACTATCCATCACATGCATGGGAAATTAAAAAAAAGATGCATTTGATTCTATTTCAAAACTTATGGTGCATTTGGTTTGGTTTAGGCATCCAATATATTACAAGAGGGGAGGATGAACGAAAATTTTGACTTATGAACATGAGATGGACAATAACTATAGTTTACACAAAAATATTTTGGGTTTCAGGGGTTCCATTAGGTCAAAAACATGAAAAACATAATTTAAACGTTAGAGCGTAAAAATAAATACCGGGTGTGATCGTAAACTAAAAAACACTTAGAAAAGATAAAATAACTCATATGATATCTAAACTAATCAAAATCCAAAGTCAAAACGCGTCCGATGATGTTTTTCAGATTTATGCGGGTTAAATTCCCAGTAAACTGCCGAATTCAAACGTAACGTATAAAAATCAAAAATAATGATAGGAAAAGTTTAAAATATTGACCTGAAATTTTTAGGGTATGACATTCTTCCCCTGTTAAAGAAGCTTTGTCATCAAATCTTAAGACATGGACTAAGGATTAACAAAAAGGTGAGGGTACTTTTTATTCATTTGATCTTCATGCTCCCAAGTAAACTCGGGCCCTCGTCTCGAATTCCAACTGACCTTCACGATTGGAATGTGGCTTTGCTTTAGCCGTTTAACTTCTTGATACATAATTTTAACTGGTTCTTTAATAAAATTAAGCTTGTCATCAATCTGGATCTCATCCAACGGAATAGCTAGTGGTTCGTCTATGAAACACTTTTTTAAATTGGAAACATGAAAAGTGTTATGAACTCGGCTCAATTGCTCTGGGAGTTCAAGTCGATAAGCAAGTGTTCCCACTTTAGCAAGAATCTTGAAAGGTCTAATATAGCAAGGGTTCAGCTTCCCCCGTTTGCCGAAACGTATCACCCCTTTCCATGGTGATACTTTCAACATGACCTTATCTCTAACCTCAAATTCCGATGGCTTACGTCTCTTATCAGTGTAGCTCTTCTGTCTATCTCGTGCAGCTTGAATACGCTTCTTGATTTGAATGATCTTCTCAGTTGTTTCATGAATAATTTCCGGACTAGTGAGCTAAGCGTCTCCCACTTCAGCCCAATAAATAGGCGATCGACATTGAGCTTCAAACGGTGCAGCTTTGATAATCGTGTGATAACTGTTGTTTGTTAATCCCACTTCAATAGATCGAATTCCTTAAGCTTGTATAAGGATTAGTTATATTAGATAAATCTAACACAACTATAGTAGAAACTGTGTTTGAGTGTATTAAAGATTATGCAGAATCTAATCTTTAATATTAAGAAGAATTCTTAATGAAACAGTAAAACTAAGAACATATAATTCAATAAACAATAAGCTTCAATATTATTAATGAAACAATATGAATACTCTTAATAGTATTAGAGTTACAAAACCTTGAAGCTATGATAATTCTATGAATGACTCATATGTGATCTTGTGATATGTGTATTGGTATATTAATCTCTATGCCCTAGGACCTCCTTTTATACACCAAGGAGTCCTAAACGACTTACAATACTTTCCTAATTAATCATAATCTTCTAAACAAATAAGTTATACATATATTTTACCAAAACATCTCATACGAATCATATAAGCAGTACTAACTAACTCAGCAGTATTAACTTCTTCACTAGCAGCATTAACTCCTTCAACAGTAGTAACTTTACACTATCAGTAGTAACTTTTGTACTAGCAGTAGTAACTACTTAGCATATTTTCTAGCCTTTATCTCTAAACAGTCTTAACTTCTATTATCAGTAGTAACTTCCTTTAGCAGTAGTAACTTCCTCTAGCAGTAGTAACTTCCTCTAGCAGTAGTAACTTTGTACTGGTAGTTGTAACTTCACTAGCAATCTTAAACACTTAGAATAATTTTCATTGAAATTCTCCAGCAGCACTAACTTTGACTGAGCAGCATTAACATCAATAAGATCAGTAGTAACTCCAAACAGCATAAAGAAGACTTTTAATCCCAACTTTATCGTAAGAAAACTCCACCAAAGGTAGGTGTCCATCTCATCCTTTCCCAGAATCAATCACACAAGCACGCAACATGTCCTCTAAAGTTTGGATGGTTCTTTCACTTTGACCATCAGTTTGTGGATGGTAAGCTGTACTCATATCCAATTGAGTACCTGGGGCTTTGTTAAGCGATTTCCAAAATTGAGATGTAAATTTACTGTCTCGATCAGAAATAATCAAAACCGGCACTCCATGCCTCGAGACTACTTTCTTTAAGTATTATCTCGTCAACTTCTCCATTGAGTCAGTTTCCTTCATTGGTAAGAAATGAGCGGATTTTGTGAGTCGGTCAACAATTACCCAAATTGTATCTTGACCAGTTGATGTCTTTGGCATCTTAGTAACGAAATCCATAGTAATGTTCTCCAACTTCCATACTGGGATCATAGGTTGAACCAACAAACCGGATGGTTTTTGGCATTCGGCCTTGACTTTGGCACAGGTCAAACATTTACTAACATAGGTGGCAATATCTGCTTTCATATTCGGCCACCAATACAGTTTCTTTAAATCTTGGTACATTTTGTTCGATCTAGGATGAATTAAATATTTTGACTTATGCGATTCATGCATAATCAACTCTCTTAAGTTACCTCGATAAGGTATCCAACTTCTCCCATTTAAACATAATGTTCCATCAGTACGTTGCTCTAGCTTCTTAATCATACCACACAGATCTTCGGTTCAAAAATTATCCTCTTTCATCGCCTCAACTTGAGCATTTAAAATTTGCACAGGAAGGTCAGACCAATTGTCAAAAACCAAAGCTCAAACTCATAGTGGCTTAATCCATTCCTTTCGGTTCAAGGAATCCGCCACCACGTTCGCCTTTCCTGGATGATAATGAATCTCGCAGTCATAGTCGCTCAACAGCTCCAACCATCTACGTTGTCTCATGTTTAACTCTTTCTGATCTAGAATATGTTGCACACTCTTATGATCAGTGAACATAACGCATTTCTTGCTGTACAAATAACGTCTCTATATTTTGAGAGAAAACACTTCAGCTCCAAGCTCTAAGTCATGTGTAGTGTAATTCTTTTCATGAATCTTGAGTTGGCGTGATGCGTAGGCTATGACTTTCTCCCTTTGCATCAAAACTGCTCCCAACCCTTTATGAGAAGCATCACAGTAAACCACTAAGTTTTTACTACCTTTGGGTAAAGCCAAAATCGGTGCACTATATAGTTTTTGCTTCAACAGTTGAAATGTAGCTTTTGCCTTTTCACTCCAATCAAACTTCACGTTCTTTTGAGTCAATTTCATCATAGGTTTGGAAATATTCGAGAAACCTTCAATAAATCGTCAGTAATAGCCAGCAAGACCTAGAAATTGACGAATCTTTGTTGGAGTATTTGTCGATACCCAATCCTTGATTGACTCAATCTTAGATGGGTCTACGTGAATACCTTTACTATGAATCACGTGACCAAGAAATTGTACCCTTGACAGCCAAAAATCACATTTCGAAAACTTGTCGTACAATTCTTCCTTCTTAAGCAATTCTAAAATTAACTTAAGATGTTTTGCGTGCTCTTCCTTGCTCTTGGAGTAGATCAAGATGTCATCAATGAAAACAATCACAAATTTATCTAATTATGGTTTGCACACCCGATTCATCAGATCCATGAATACTGTTGGCGTGTTAGTCAGTCCAAATGGCATCACTTGAAACTCATAGTGACCGTAACGTATCCTAAACGTTGTCTTTGGAATGTCTTCCTCTCGAACTATGAGCTGGTGATAACCAGATCTCAGGTCGATCTTAGAGTAGACTCTTGACTCTTGCAACTGATCAAATAAGTCGTCGATTCTCGGAAGTGTATATCAATTATTCACAGTTAGCTTGTTCAGTTAACGGTAATCAATACACATCCAAAAAGATCCATCTTTATTTTTGACAAACAAGACCAGGGCTCCCCATGGTGAGGAACTCGGTCTTATAAATCCCTTGTTAGAAAGTTCTTCTAGCTAAGTAGACAGTTCTTGCAGTTCTGACGATGCTAATCTATACGGGGCGCGTGCCACAGGTGCAGCACCAGGTAAATCCTCAAATCGCTTCTCCTTCGACTTGTCTTCAATTTCCTTCTTTGTAACTTGTGCCAGAAAAATTAGGCAACTGGTAAGTGCTTAATTACACATACCATTCTCCATTAAAAACGGACTTAAATGACTAAAAACATACCAAAAATACATTGTATTTGTATGTTTTGCTTTTGTATTATGCAGGAAATAGATATTCAAGAAAAGGAACAAAAAGAAAGCCAAAAACAAACAAATTCAAGCACGGAATGAAAAGGACAAAGTCAAAAGTCATCCAAGTGAAGAAAATACAACTTGAGGGACTAAAACTGCCAAACCTCAAGTTGTATTACAAGAAACAAAAAGACAAGGGTCAAAATTGCAAACCGGTCAAAGATTGCATTCAAGTTATATAACTTGAGGGGACAAAGCTGCCTACTTCCCCAAAAGCCCTCTTTCCCGCCTAACAAAAACCCAGTACAACTTGGATGTCTTCCCATACTTCCCACCTGCAAAACCACTCGACACCCTAGCCAAAATCATTTCATCCACCCTACTATTTCCCCCCAGCTGTATAAAGTCCATGTTGGCAATCCCTCACCTTTCCCAAGTATCTTCAATGGCTGAGATTGACTCCAAAGAAGCACAAAAGAAATCAATGGCTGGGATTAGGGCTTTGAAGTCTCTCACAAAAGAAACACAAGAAAGAAGGGCTGAAGACTTAGCTCTTAGTATAAATAGGAGGCTATGTGAGCCGAAACCAGAGTAGTGATATATAGAGTGTAAACGTAGTGTAGAAGTCTTTATCTTTCTATAAAATTAAGTCATTTTTATGTTTCTTTCAGCTTATTTACAGCTTATCGCAAGTTCTTTGTACTCTTTTTAAAAGTTAATGAAGTATTGAAGTTTTAAGGTTTTATATCCGTTTTTGAGTTTTATTGTCAAACTACTTAAATTACCTTTATATGTGTTAAAAAGCTCTTAAAACAGCTTATTAATAAGCTATGTTCACTTAACAAGTCAATAGGCTAAGTTAAGAGAAAATCACAATATCACTTCAAATATACACAGGCTTATGTTCATGGTTGAATATGCCAGTTTGGATGGGCTTATGACTCTCACTAGCTTGTTTTCTATACAAGCTAGAGCTTGTCACAACTTATTATTTGGATGATAAGCCAGTTCTGGATGGGCTTATGGACTCTCACTAGCTTGTTTTATACAAGCTAGAGTTTGTAGATTCTTAGTTTGACCCTTGTCTTTTTGCAAGGGTGTTGTAAGTTTCTCTTTTTCTTGTTTTTCTTATTGATTGTAGAACAGCTTATTTGTGCTTTATCAGTATGTTTAGTGCTTATTTTGCTTAGTACTGTTAGTTCATTTGATAAAACTGCTAGTTTTGAGTTAACACTGCTAGGCCATTTCAGCTTATTTAAGTGCTTATTCTTGATTGAAATTTGCTTAGAAGTATTTTAATTTGTTATTTGATAATCTGTTTCTTTTATTAATAAATTTGCTTAGAAGTATTTTAATTTGTTATTTGATAATCTGTTTCTTTTATTAATATAAAAAGAAAAATGATTTTTGAAAACTTTCAGGGGTATTTTCAACTAGCAGTACTAACTTAAGTTAGTACTGCTAGTTCACTTTTGGAACAGTACTAACTTAAAGCTACCAGTACTAACCACAAGTTAGTACTGTTTGTTAGCACTGTTAGTACTGTTAGACCATTTCTGCTTATTAGCTTATTGTTTCTACTTATTTAGGATTGTTTTAGCTTTTTAGAGTAGATTAAGCCTATTTTAGTTTATTGTCTTCAGTAGAACTTATTTGTCTTTTCAAAATAATTTTAAGAGTTTATCAGTTTTAGTTTTCTAGCTTATTTATCATTTTAGTCTATTCTGGTTGCTTATTCTTATGCCTGAGTGATTATTAGGGATAGTTAAATATCTGCTTTAGCTTATTTGCTTATTCCTTGTTTCATTAAAACTAACAGTACTAACTTAAAGCTAGCAGTACTAACTCCTAGTTAGTACTGGTAGTTAGTACTGGTAGTTAGTACTGGTAGTTAGTACTGGTAGTTAGTACTGGTAGTTAATTCTGTTGGTACTGTTGTTTAGTACTGGTGAGTTTATCTTGTTTAATTTAGCTTAATAGCATGCTGAATTTGCTTATTTAGAGTTAGCTTAGTTTATTTGATTTGTCTTAAGTTTATTTGAGCTTAATTGTGTTTTAGTGTAAAAGTTTTAAGTGTTTTTGCCATTTATGCTTTTATTCTTGTTCCAGCTTATGTTCCTTGCTTATCTTTGTGTGCTTTTGCTAATTAGGTCTAGTGCCCAATCTTAATCACATCCTTGTCATATTCAAACATCGATCATCAATCGTCTTTCGATTTTCCATCTCTAGCCTCGT
>BQNB010114496.1:7078-21741 GCA_026074375.1 Tanacetum coccineum
TTTGTCCTCGGGGTCAAAGTTGTCTTCATGCTCCAAGTACTGGTTGTGGACCAGACGTCTGTGATATTCGTACATCGTGCGTCAGTCGTCAGTGTACTAGCTCTGATAGAGACAGTGCTGCTTCTTGCCTCCTGAGGAGACTAGCTACTCCTGACTGGCTGCTCCTTGCCTTCTGAGGGGACTAGCTATTCCTAAGAGCACAAGGTACCATAACTTGGTAACACCAAGTTTTGGGCCGCCACGTCAGCTTTTTCACATTCACATTCACATCCAAAAAAACCCAGGTAACCATAACTCAATAACACCACTTTTTGGGACCCACTATTTTATTTTTTTTCATCACTTTTAAAACTAAATTAATTCATTTTCATTCATTAAAAATTAAAATTACAATTCCTAAAAAAAATAAACAACCGGAAATAAAAAAAATAAAAATTACACAAAAAAAATTACACAAACTTAAAACTAAAACATTCAAATTTTATTAAAAAAAACTACTCGTCGGAGTCGTCTTCGTTGTTCGGTTCCATCGGCATTTCGGCGCGTAACTTGGCTTTGATTTGATTTTTTTTCCGCAAGATCCAAAACGCGTCGTCGTCCGACAAATCCTTCGTGCTAAGGGCGAGAAATCGCAACTCCTCCAAACTTTTAATCGTCTCGTCTTTGTCTTTCGACGCCTCAAACGCCTTTTCGGCGGCCTCCCGTTTGAGCCGAAGCTCGTTAGACACAAACTCACTGAATTGGGATGAGTGACTTCCCCCGGTGCTCGCCTATGTGTCGGATTTGAGTTTTTTTCCGGGGCGTTGTTTGCCGGGGGGACGAGGTCTTGGATCGGCACCGAATAGCTCTTCGGTGTTAACCGTTGCGTGAAAATCGACCATTTCGTCTTCGGTTAAATCAACCGGCGCAACTTCGGGTGCGTCCCATTTTGCGTGTTGTCGCAAAATCGCCCAAGCTTTGTCGTGATTAAACGGTGAATTTTTATTCTCGTCTTGGTACATGCCCCGAGCCCGGCCCATCAAATCAACCTTACTCTCGCCACTTTTTTTCAACCGATGGCGCCTTTTGTAGATTGCGTTGAACTTTTGGCAATGATGGTTCAAAGTCGTCCATTTGCTTGTCAACATATCCTTGGTACGTTTTTGGAAATTTTTCCGATTGAATTCGTGCATAACCCGAATCCAAAACGTGTCCTTCGCTTGTGACCGCCCGACGTTACGATCCTCGGATACCGCAACGAAACACTCGGCAAGTAACGCTTCCTCGTCCGAGGACCAACGTAAAGTAGTAACGTCACCCGTCGGTTCGGCCTCTTTTCCTTTTGATCTTTTGGCCGCGTGTTTAACTCGGGTTTTTTTGGGTTGGGAGTCGGTTTGTTGTGGAATTGAGTTTGAAGATTGGCTTTGTTGTTGTGGTGGATTTTGTTGTATGTTTTGGAAAGTTTGTTGAAATGCAAGAAAAGCTTGTTGTTGAGATTGAAGAAAAGCTTGTTGCTCGGGAGTCATCGGAGCTTGGCTAGAAAAGCCGGGGAATTGAGAATTCGAGGTAGACTCGGAACCCATCGTGCCGGCGTTAAGGAGGTTCCAAAACGAGTCTTCATTGGGAAAGTCGGCCATTTTTTTTTGGAAGGATGAAGATTGTTTTAGGATGAAGATTGAATGTATAGGTTGAGGATGAAGATTGTTGAGGATGAAATGAGATATATATAGTGGGTAAAAATATTTAGAAAAAATAAATTTTTTTTTTGAAAAAACTAGCCGTTTGGGGTATTTTTTTTTTTTTTTTAAAAAAACTAGCCGTTACCGGCTGTTTTTAAACAAAAATTAATTTTTTTTAAAAACCGGCTAAAATAGCCATTTTCAAATTTTTAAACAAATTTTTTAAAAAAAAAAACAAGCCTCAACGAGGCGTTGGTGTGTCAACTTGGCCACCAACGCCGTCGTCAATTTCGGATCAACGGTACCGTAACGCCGGCCACGGCGTTAACGCCGGACCCCACGGCGTTACGGTACCTAGAGCTCTAAGTCAATCCTAAGATACTAAAGCCCAAGAATCAAATGGCCCTATGTTTATCTAAAGAAATTATTATACTTTCCGTGTTACTATTATGGAAACAAGCATAATTACTCGCGCGTTGTTGCAGGGCGTTAATTTTTCACGCGTTGTTGCGGGCCATTAATTTTTGTTTTTTTTTATTTTGTGCGGGTTTTTTTTTTCGGTCTAATGTTTAATAGTTTGTTTTTTTCTTATATGGGCATATGTGTTGGGGTTTATGATTAAATGTTTCTTTTTTTTGCTATACGGGTTTTTTTTTTCAAATATAATTTTATGGGATAATGCAATCTAAAGATGTACGTTTGTGACCTTGTCGATTATTTTAAAGTTATTAGGTATCGAAAATGTTTCTGCGGGTATTTTTTTATCTGAATAAATCGATACTTTTGTAACATTTTTTTCCCCATATTTTGTGCGCAAAATTTTTTTAATAAAAAAAAACCTATTGGGCCGTCCCAAAGTTGGAGCACAATAAACTGGCCCAAAGTGGGAGCCCAACACCGCGGTAGTGTAGCACAGGGGGGGTGGGGGGGGGGGGGAAAGACACCGTTTTAAACTGCCTAAAGAACCCGCCGCGTTACGGCGCGTGAGCTAATATTTTTTACTTAAGTGTAAGCCGTTTTTTTCATTACGACTTCTAATTTAAGGTTATATACATATATATATATCTAGTTATAATAAATATATATTTATATAATATATATTATATATATATACTGACAGCTAACAAAACCCGCCCAACGGACTGGTTCGGTTCATAAAACTTTTAGTCAATGTTTTTGTCGTTTATTTTTAATAGATTGTCGTTGTTTGTTTATATATAATAATCTTTGTTTCATATTAAAAAAAAAGATAATCTCTACTTTAAGAGCTTAACCGTCGGTTTTCCGTCATTAGAATCCTTTTAGTTTTGAGTGAACCTACATCC
The DNA here is from genome assembly GCA_026074375.1 of Tanacetum coccineum. Taxonomy (NCBI): domain Eukaryota; kingdom Viridiplantae; phylum Streptophyta; class Magnoliopsida; order Asterales; family Asteraceae; genus Tanacetum; species Tanacetum coccineum. The sequence goes on from BQNB010114496.1 coordinate 10,062, forward strand.
TCGAGCCTAACATTTGACGATTAGATTTGAGATAGTGAAGTCTTGTTCTCCTTCATCAACTCCATACTATTGTCTGAACCATCTTCAGCCTCACTATCTAAACCGCAATCCAGGCAGCTTGAAAAACTCAATTCAAATTCAAAATCATATATATGATTGTAACATTCATGAGTTAATATAATGATATGTATATACACATTAAAAGACTAAGCATATTTAACACGACACCTAATTAACCGTATAAATATACAACACTTACGTTGATCTCATCGAGCCTATTATATTACCTTTATGTTAACTATCATATCATTGTCTGAACCATCTTCAGCCTCACTATCTGAACCACAATCCATGCAGCATGGAAAAGTCAATTCAAATTCAAAATCATATATATGATTGTAACATTCATGAGTTAATATAAATGATATGTAACGTGGTGATTTTTGAAATTAAATGCTATATGTGTGTCATGTCATCATTGAGGTGTCTCATTTTGGTTTCATTAGAAAGATTTAGAAAAAATCTGAACCATATAAATCAATTACTCCGTTTTAATGCACCATATAAGTCTTTTTTTTAAATTGAAGGGTAGAATAGTAATTACATCATTAAAAAATTAATTAAATACTATTAAAGACTCCTACAATTATGTCTTCTTTAATTCCGAATTTAAAGCATGATTGTTTTCCTTACACGTTTTGTTTCATATATTAAGGTAGAATAGTAATTAAATCATTAAAAAATAATGATTCTACAAGACTCTTTATATATTATGGCTTTTTATAATTTTCGACTTTAAGCATTTTATTTTCCATACCTGATCTGTCTATTGGCAATAAATTGAGGACTACCCATTTGTCAAGTGAATTTTATTTGTGGCGATTATGAAATGATGATTGTGTTTTAAAATTGAATATGAGATAGATATCTTGATAATTGTGAAGTATATCTTCAAAATATGTTATATAATTAGGGAGTATATCTTTTCTTTTTTTTGAACGGCAAAAAAAAAAAAAAAAAAAAAAAAAAAGATATACTCCATAATTATTTTTGAAGATTGTTTTTTAGAATATATTATTACAGTTTTGGATAATAAAACATAAATGGTAGCTTGACTCAGTTGGTAAACTTAATTGGAACTTAACCCTAAGTCACAAGTTCAAACCTTGACATGACAATATTTTAAAAAAAATAAAAAATTTAAAAAAAAATTAAAAAATTAAAAAAATCCAAAAAATTAAGATTTTTTAAAAAAATCCGAAAATTAAAAAAATAAAAATAAAATCCGAAAATTAAAAAAATCCAAAAAATTAATATTTTTTAAAAAAATCCGAAAATTAAAAAAATCCAAAATTTAAAAAAATCCAAAAAATTAATATTTTTAAAAAAATTCGAAAATTAAAAAAAATCAGAAAATTAAAAAAATCCAAAAAATTAATGCAAAATGTGTGCCAATATCTCATATAATTAGGGAGTATATCTTAATAATTATAGAGTATATCTTAATAATTATGGAGTATATTTTAATATATTTTAAAGTATATCTTGATATATTTTTGAAGATTGGTTTTTTAGAATATATTATTATAGTTTTGGATAATAAAACACAAATGATGGATTGGCTCAGTTGGTAAACTTAATTGGAACTTAACCCTAAGTCACAAGTTCGAACCTTGCTATGAACAATATTTAAAAAAAAAATCCGAAAATTAAAAAATAAAAAAATCCGAAAATTAAAAAAAAATTAAAAAAATTCCGAAAATTAAAAAAAAAATCCGAAAATTAAAAAATCCAAAAAATTAATGCAAAATGTGTGTCATGTCATCATTGAGGTGGCATCCAGTCACGAAAATTAAAAAAAATTCAAAATTAAAAAAAAATCCGAATATTAAAAAAAATGCTTGCCATGTCATCATTGAGGTGACATCCAGTCACTAAATCATATTTATACACTCATAGTTAGCCCCATATATATGTTATAGATATATATATATACTAGTTACGTAACCCGCCCAACGGGCGGGTTTGTTTCAGGGGTTTTTTTTAGTTTAACTGTATAACTATTGGATTTTTAACACAATGTGATGGTTTTTTTAACTTTAAAACCGTTTGAGAGTATTTGTTGTCCTGTTGGCACCTCACGAGTTTCATTGCTGTGACATATCAAATATTAGACAACCAAACAATTCTAGGATCAGCTGGACCCGTGAGCTCTACAACCCTGGATCCTCCTAAAACCCCATGCGATATCTTCATGACCAATACAGTGTCATATCTTGTTGATTATTTATAATTGATTAGCAAAAGTAGTTTACATGATAAGTATTGTGATCATACACAATACGTAATGTTCATAAAAAATATTTTATTTGTGATAAACAAATAAATCAAAATGGAAGCACTATATTGCAAGTTTATACTGTCATTTTTTTGGTATACTTAGGTTTCCGACTCGACATTGCGACTGTGCTAAAGTTGATACACGAGCAAGTCACTTTTAGCATTTAGTCCACCTCTTTATTGTAATGTACGTGAAAAGTTATGTAGATTAGTCTATTGTAGTATGTAACTATTTTGGATAAGGGTCAAGATTTTACCTCAGCCATCGCACCACACTTTATTTTAGACAGCTTCATGACCCGTTTGCTGAACGGGCTAATCTCATGTGTTAAGTTAAAAGATGCGGTTGTGAAATAGTTTAAATCTAATAGAAAAGATACTTATGTGTTTGTTGCCTTCTTGTACCTTTTAATAACATTTCGTTGAATTATATCTATTGGATTATTAGCCAAGCAGTCATGGCAAATGCCACATATATGGTTTCCCCTGGGTCACCTCAAGTCAGGCTTGGTATATATGTATGTGTTATTTGTTTACCAAGATCACTTCATATATAACCTGGAGGGAGGCTCCAAGTTTCATCATTTACATTCAAAAGGAATTAGTAAAGAATGAATGTAATTACAAAGGAAACGGGTATTCAAGATTTTAGAGACAACGATAGTGGTTACCTCGGTATCAAACTCGCCCGATTCTACTGCGACGCTTATATCAGTGACAATCTTCACAAGATCGACAAATAATCCGGGTCGATGTCGATCCGTTGTCTCCACCGAGAGCAAACTGCAACATATAATATTGAAAATAAACATCCTTTCATCGTCAAAAAACCGACCTCAAATTACCTTTTATCAGGGCCATCGGCGTCTATACGGATGCGGGTTGTGATGTCGACATCAAGCTTAGGCGGTTCAACCCGGTAATCATACTCGTCGAAAAAGGCTTTTTCAATGGCTTAAACGGAGGAAGCTGATCATATTCATCTTCATCTTCTTCATTGTCAGAATCGGTCAAATCTGCCAGGTCAGCATCTGAATCAGCACCATCCTGATCATTCGAGAGCTTCGGGTGTGGACGGGACTGTAACATCAAAGATAACATATAAGGCAATGGTGGAGACCGAACACGGAACCCAAAAAGCTTACGGCTATCAAATGGTTCTTGAGGTTTCTGAAGTGAATTAGCTTCATTTAAGATTTTCATTGAGTAACAAAGCAAAAGAAGCTGTGGGCGCCAAGTCTGACCATTCGGAAGCACCTTTTGACCATCCCTATTCTTCCTACACGACTGATGGTTTTCAACTAAAGAAACTGGATTCATCAAACTTGGGCTCATCATTCTCATATCACCAACAGCTTGACTAATAGCTTGTTGAACTACATGTGACCTTTGAGTAACAAACATTTCATAGCTTAACGTAAGCTCGTTGGATCCTTCTGGAGGTGTAGATCTGCCATGTGTCAAAGTGACTATAACACTTTTCCAGATAGCGAGGCCCAATGAAGTAGTAATCTTCTTCAACAATGGAAAATCGTTATGGTCCACTGTATGAGTGCGTCCATCGGTCCCACATAACGACAATATCACGCGGTTCATCTTTGTAAATCTCTTGTTATACCCATGCACCAATAGTAGAAGATTGAACCCGTATATCAAACACACGAATCGGGACCCCACCGACCATACCACTAATTTCCTTTACTGAACCGGTGGCGGGTTGAAATGCACTGATTGATGTTTTATCTTCCCCAAAGATTGAGTTTATAGTAGCACTTTTGCCAACACCAGCTTTACCAATGGCAAGGATATTCAAACCAAAGTCAAGATCATCACTTCCGTCGGCTTCAACCTCTGCGGCTTTCTGTTTAGCAGCATCAAGTCTAAATGCTTGACCAGTTTGTCTACCTGCAATTCATGGGGTTTAGTTATTTACAATGCAACTTGAGAAAACTGAAACTCGTCTTTATCGAAATTTGTATCATCGGATATAGGACTCAATTCTACAACAGTTGTTAAAGCTCGTGACTTATGGGCGGTAAGACTTTCAAAATAGTTTTTCATTACCCTAGAAAGATGTTTACATCCTAGCATGTGGTAACTAAATGTTATGTTCTGTATTTTTTTTACACCATTCAACTCATAAATCAATCAAGGGACAGATCTCCACAACTATAGCATCTCATGCTTGTAATATGTATGTTCTAACTCTACAGTAAGGAGTTAAGAGTACATGATCAATAAAATGTGGATTCTATTCAAGGGTCATAGAATAATACTTCAATCACAAGATAAGAATTTGGGAAGGCAAACCAACCCATTTTTATATGAAGCGACTAACATGTTTTCAAAGCGACAAATTCTCTTTATAGTTCTATACTTTTTGATGCTATTTCTATTATCCTAAATAAAGATACAGCAACTTACATGGGTTTTTAGAACATCCCGTGAACCCAAACCCTATGCATTATTTTCTATTTACGACGATTCACTGACTTCACACAACAATATTCAAGTTCAACCTAGAAGTAACGCAATTAATGGAAATAAGTAACTGAATCACAGGCAGATGCACTACAATTGACTAACTTTCGAAACAAATTATTACCTCAATGAAGCCAACACGTAGAAAAAGATCTCGAGTACTATCCAAAGAAAAAAAGTATGAGCGGGTAACATCAACACGCTTATATTCCCTAAATCCCACTCTTTGATCAGCCTCAAAGCGAAGCATGGTCATGTCGTAAAGGCCTGAAATTAATTGACAAAGTGAGAACACCTGACACCACAAATATAAGATACTCATTCTTATAAACAAATGCACCTATATTTCTCATATTTGATGAGACTTAATGTTTATCAAGCATTGCCATAATCCATGAAGAAAAGCAGGCCACCAGGTTTTAGGACAGAGAAGCACTTAACAGATGTGGACATCCTATCAAGGGGCATAGCAGATAGCGTAAAAATCTGCCATATAACACAAACTTAATAAGAGAAAACTCAGGTTCTTGAAGCTATAATAAATACCTTAAATGATGGGATATACCAATGTAACAAAATCCATGCTACCAATGCAACACTCTCTTTCATTTGATGAATTTATATCCGTATAATGTCTTTCATTGTTGTCATCTTAGGCTTTAAACGTATAGTATATCTTTGTCCACTTATTTCGCAAATTCTCAATAAAGAAATCCAATTTTCATTAAAAAAACAAACCTCGCACTTTTTGTATTATAAAACATATCGCAAAATATGTTGAGAATTTATGTACTTTTTACATGTTTAGGATTTTTAAGGTCTTGATTTGGATATTAGATATAAACATTATATAAGAGATAGATTATAATGGTCACCCACCCAAACAATATACAAAATAAAAAATTAGTTGGAAATAATTCATTAACAATCATCGACTACTGTACTCTGTTAATACTTTGTGTTAAGCTTCATACCAGTGTGCATGAAGGCTTCTCTGCCAAGTTCCAACTCTGTCCTCAGCCTCCAGCATATCAGGATATTGGTTAATTACCAAGATCACGATAGATAGTTCTCAACTGCTGTCAATAAATTTAATTAATTATTAATCACCATACATGAACGCTATCAATAAGTTTATAATTACACTAATGAGAAATAAAGACACAACCCGAGTAATGAAATACACCGAGGATTGCAGGTTCTTATCACACTAAAATATGCATGATAAACACATACCGAGTTAACACAAGAAATTTCAAAACGTCAATATAACAGTAATAGAGCATAGAGTCACGGATATATGCGATTGAACACGATTTCTTTACATTACTTTTATAGCCGATTAACCTAGCCAATTCTTAGTACCAATATCAACTATTAATTGAATCATGTCCCCCAGGCTTTAATATCCTTTTCATCTCAAGCATGATGCTTGAAATGTTGCATCTGATGCATATCGAGATGAAGGATACCTTTTTTGCTCAATTGAGTAAAGACCCGCTGCATGCAATAGATCATAGGTTCTTGGGTAAGTGTCAAATGATTCACACCTGTAGTTAATAGCTTAATGGTTCAGACAGTTCTGATCATATGGCAAAGTATAGATGGGTTCGGTATTGTATATTTAAGGATGGTCAAAATAAGAAAAAAAAACAAAACTAACAACAGCACACAGATCTTAATCTATTAATGATCAATGTATTAAAAAAGATTATAACATTAGTCACGTTGACCATTGAAGTTGAGATTAGTCAAGTTTAACCATGTAAGTCAAAGTCAATAAAAATTGCTAGAACAGTTGGTTGTATTGTGGGTGTGGTTTATAAATTTTTTTTTGTTAAAACTTTACCTATATTGGTTTTAATTGTGTTTTTGTTTAGTTGACCCCCGAAAATTAACCCAGCAAATCAACAACACTATTGGAATGTTCCCACGAAATGGTTTATTATCAACATTCCATGTTGAGTTAGATGTTGACTCCCATAAGTGAATGGTATTCATACAGTCCTCTATATTATAGACTTAGACGAGGTGCTAAAATGATAACACTAAAAGTTAATGTATCACTATAACTACGGGATAAATGACTTGGTTTAGAATTATAACTTAAATGTAAAATAAGTTTACTTTTTGACGGATTATAGAAAGCATACCACTGCTTTGAGGTCCCATGATGGCAACGACAATGTACGAAAGCCCGCATTCAGCTATCTTGACTTGCTTGGTTAAAACAAACAACACATGAATCAGTAAATCACAGTGGGCGGAGCAGCATTGAATGTGCCATCTCTTTCTATGAGGTGGGCGGAGCAGCAACCCGCTTCTTTATCAAAACAAACAACACATGAATCAGTAAATCACAGTTTTCACCTCAACATCTCAAATATGACACCTTATTTCCAACACAAAAGTTGCTAAACAGACATAAAGACCCAATCAATCAGTATATATCCATTCTTGCTAAAGCGTAAATGTTACTCTATGTCTCAGAAAATCACATGAAAAAATCATCATATAACAGTAACGAAATCTTACTTTGGTACTGCAATAAGAAAAGACGTAAAGGATAATGCCATTAGCAGTATTCTAGAACTTTTAGTCCACTTAGTAACATCTACAATATAATTATATAAACCACACGCAACACTCTATAATTCTTAAAGCTATACGTTGCTTATATAAGTAGTATCTTAGAGCATACCTTTTATAGTTTCATGTGAAGGATACCTTTTAACTTGCTCTAATATACGAAATTACCTTTTAAGCAAGGCCCCAAGTTGATTTTAACGTGTATAATCATATAATCACATTAACTATAGTATAGAAGATATCTTTGCAATATTTCACTAAATAAATTCATGATAATCTAGAAAATAATTGAACATGAAATAATAGAACAAAGCAGGCAAAGACCCGAAAGATGAGAATGAACATCAAAAAATATCTCTAAACCAGGCCTATTGGGGTAATGAGCACAAAAACATTAATAAAACAAAAGTTACCTGTTGAACTTCATGGGGATCAAGATAAAAAACTTTATCCTCTTGCACCCCAATAAGATACGTCGAAGCACCAGGCCTACCACCCAATATACCAAGGCTTACTACTACAGAAAAGACTAAAAAGAACTGTTAAAAAGCCTTATAAAGATCGATAACTAACCACTCTAACTAAGGGTGATCTTTATGAGCGGATATACATATAGATCGGTTTAGAACCGATCTTTATAAAGTAGCACAAAGAACGGTTAATAGCAAAAAAACGATCTGCCATATCTAAATCAAACACACCCATTTGTAGCTAGGGCGACTAAAAATCTCCTTATCAGATCTAATTAGTGATTGCATCAAGTTAAAGTATACTATTTGCAATATAAAACCCTAAATCAAACACGCCCATTTTTTATTATTGTAATACTTACAAAAGCTTAATACCACATAGCGATTTACTTAACTACATATACAGCGAGGAAGATGTTTATGTATATATTGGAACTTGAATATCTTTATCTCAAGTACAAGTATATATAGTTATATACCTACTGATCATTTATTTTTGTATACATCAGTCCATTTTTTTAGAAATTCCATTAACAAACATTAAGCATTGACTGATGTTGCAGCCATCTATATACCTTGAGAAAGAGTAAGAATGTTGGTCCATAGTTGCTCGCCATTTAAAAGTTTAATGATATCCTTTGGGTTGAGAATGTTTATCCTATTCAATAAAGTTAATGAGCTGTCAAGATTAAGCATATGCATAAACAATTATAAAACGCATGCAATCAAAAACATGAAAGAACAGAACACCTATTTGGCTATTTCGTGTGATTGTGGCTTTTACAAAATTGGATCAGGTTAAAACTTATTGATGTCAACCTATATCTAAGGAAAATATATGCATGATCCTATCTATATTTAAATTGCTAAACTTTAGGAATAAATTACGTGATTTGGCCAAGGTTCAAATATATCTGCTTAAGTGGATTATATATCAACATAGTATATTATTATTGTTTTTCATAGTAAAACACAAATGGTAGTTTGGATCAATTGGTTAAGCTTGTTGCATGTTAACCATAGGTCTCAAGTTCAAACCTTTCCATGCCCATAATTTTTATAAAAAATCTAAAATTCCGTTTTAAACGCCTAAAGAACCCGCGCGTTACGGCGCGGCTAATTTTTTTTACTTAGTGTAAGCCGGTTTTTCATTACGTCGTCTATTTTAAAGTTTATATATGTATTAAAATTCAATATTTTTTATAAAATCGTACGTATGTCGCAAGCATTGAAATATTGGTCTCGTTTTGTTTCGGAAAAAAGACGTATTTAGTTAAAAGTTGAGGGTACAGGTCGTATTTTTTTTCTCTCTATTTTGGGCCGACAACGGGCTTTTTTTGCATGTTGGGCCATTTTTTTCCGTTGGGCCAAAGCTGTTTTGTTGGGCCACTGTAGCGTCGCACTGTAGCTGGTTTTTTTTTTCCATTGGGCCAAAGCTGATTTGTTGGGGCCCTGTAGCACCGCATTGTAGCAAGCACTGTAGATAGATGCCAAAAACGGCACCGTTTCCATTATCTTTTGATAATATATATAATGATTTGACACTCATTTTTTGATTGGGAAACTCAACAGGGAAAATGACACGAAAATGTATCCAATTTAAAGGTCATTTTCAATCAAGGTATCATACTTTTTTCTTGCATAAAAAGGCACTCAATTTATATTTTTGGCAAATTTTAGTATTTTCGTTAAATATTTAACGATCATCCGTTAAGTTTTTACAGTCCACCGGCCACTACCACCACCACCAATCATCTTCGCCGCCACTAAGCCTCCCCACCACCAAGCCTCCCCACCACCATCACTACCAAGCACCTCCTCCACCACCAACCCCACCCACCACCGTCGTAAATCGCCCACGATACCGTACTTAAATCGCCAACGATTCCTCGTACTTCTGCCCATTTCTACACATATAATACGTATGCACGATAAAGAATAACGTAACACTGTAACAACAATGTTCCTGAGCAAGCAAGCAGCATAAGAGTACGCCAAACATCAATACTGGCGTTCCAACGAAAACATCCAAACATTGTTATACACGCCGTACTTTGTTTTCCTATAATTTTACTAATAAAGAGACGCATTACAAAAAAATGACCAAAATCAAGATTGTCGGCTTCGTCAATATTCAAATAAGCATATACTAAAAGGTCTTTATTCATTCTATTCCTATCAATCGTCGGAGTAACATAATTAGTCCCCTCAACCTACCATTCCACAAAAGAAATGTTATGAGCCTCATTACAAAACTAAAAAGTTCAAAGGCTAACCAAATATTTTTACATTTCAACAACACAACAATTAACGATTCAAACGTGCATACATTTTATATATGTAGAAATGGGCAGAAGTATGAGGAATCGTTGGCGATTTACGGCGGTGGTGGGTGGGGTTGGTGGTGAAGGCGGTGCTTGGTAGTGATGGTGGTGGGGAGACTTGGTGGTGGCGAAGATGATAGGTGGTGGTGGTGGTGGTGGTGGTCAGTGGACTTGAAATGTAAAACTTAACGAATGATTTAACGAAAATACCCAAATTGGCCAAAAATATAAATTGGGTGCCTTTTTATGCAAGAAAAAAAATAGGATACCTTAATTGAAAATGACATTTAAGTTGAATACTTTTTTATGTCATTTGCTCAACTTAATAATATGCATTAAACTATTGTATTGTGTATATACATTTCTTTGAATGTTTGTATATAAGAATATGCAAATAAAAACATAATATATGTAAATCACCTCCCTCACACGTATATAATTACAGATATCTTACCGTTTATGTCTTTATAATTGATAATGACCTATCTATACTTCTATACTACTATATAAAGCATTTATAATGTGGGACTCAATAAAAATTAAGATAAGGAGGTGCAATCTTGACCATACATCTCATTTTAAAGAACCACATCATAAAGTGACATGTGTCGCATTTTGATTAAAAAATCACATTTATTTTCAAATTAAAATATCTTTTTATCAATTTAATTTTTTATTATGATCTAATTTCATCATATTTTTTAAAATTTTGTGCTCTTTAATTCAACATCATATTTTTATTTATTTGTTTGTTTTTTTACATTTTTAATGGGTTTATTTTGTGTTGATTTATATTTTTTACAACTTTAACCTTAATAAATATAAACTTGATAGTTGATGCATTAAAACAATATACTTTCGGAGAGGTGTTGTATTTTTATATGCGAGAATGATAATGTTAATATAGTGTTGCGGGAAAGCTACGGAAAACCCAAACGAACACATACAACGAACACATACAATCAAAGTGTTCTGAAACGAAATTACTAAGCGGGTAAGAAATTACGTAAAGAGATGAGTTAGTAAATTTTTTATTGCCGCCGCTATGCGCGGATAACCAACTAGTTATCTCAAAAGTGTTTAATATCTTTAAGTTTTACTGCTTTTCACTTTGTATATTTGTGTTCGAAGACGATTAAAGTTCTAGAAACTATGAGAACGAGTATGAAAAGAATATTACCCTCGTAGGGCCTTAAAGCAAAATAAATAGAAACTTTTCATTAAAATCATTGACCAATTTACTCATAATATTAAAAATATATATATAATAATGCAAAATCTCAAGTAAATACTTTTATAATTAAAAAAACTAAGGGTATGTTTGTTTCATTAAGATATTTTGGGTCTGAATCTGACTACCATATCCTACTAGTAAGAGACGTTCATAAAGTCTGAATCTAAATAAAATAATGTTTTTTTTTTTTATAATTGTCTGAATGATTTAATGGTCAATTTTATAAAGTATATCTGATATCA
>BQNB010114497.1:3067-16924 GCA_026074375.1 Tanacetum coccineum
TAGGACTAGTCTTAGAATTGCTTAAGAAAGAGAAACTGTATGCTAAGTTTTCCAGGTGTGATTTCTGGTTACGAGAAGTACAGTTTCTTGGACATATGATTAATAGAGATAGTATTCATGTAGACCCTAGTAAGATTAATGCTGTAAAGAATTAGGAAGCCCCTAGAACTCCATCTGAAGTTCGTTCCTTTTTAAGATTGGCAGTGTATTATCGTAGATTCGTTGAGAACTTTTCTAAGATAGCTAAGCCGCTTACTGTCTTGACTCAGAAAAGTAAGACCTTTGATTGGGGTGAAGAGCAGGAGAATGCATTTCAAACTTTGAAGGGTAAGTTGTGCGATGCACCTGTTTTAGCTCTCCTTGATGGACCAGAAGACTTTGTGGTATATTGCGATGCGTCCGGCTTAGGACTAGGTTGTGTATTGATGCAAAGACGTAAGGTTATAGCATATGCCTCCAGGCAGTTTAAAATTTATGAGAAGAATTACACCACCTATGATTTAGAGCTGGGTACGGTTGTGTTTGCCCTTAAGATTTGGAGACATTATTTATATGGGATAAAGAGTATCATATATACCGATCATAAGAGTCTCCAACTTATCTTTAGTCAAAAGGAATTGAACATGCGACATCGTCGCTGGTTAGAGCTTTTTAGTGATTACGACTGCGCAATTCGCTACCATCCTGGTAAGGTGAACGTAGTAGCTGATACACTGAGTAGGAAAGAGAGAGTGAAACCTAAGAGAGTTCGAGCTATGAATATGACCCTTCAGTCGAGTATCAAGGATAGGATACTGGCGGCTCAGAAGAAGGCATGTGATGAGTCTGCGGGATTGCAGAAAGGTTTAGAAGAGATGATAGAACATAGGAGTGATGTACTACCTAGATCGAATATGGGTTCCCTTAAAGGGTGATGTGAGAACCCTGATAATAAACGAAGCCTATAAGTAGAAGTACTCGGTACATCCAGGAGCTGATAAGATGTATTATGACCTTAGAGATAGGTATTGGTGGCCGGGAATGAAGAAAGATATAGCTGTATATGTTAGTAGGTGTTTGACTTATTTGAAGGTTCAGGCTGAACATCAAAGGCCGTCTGGCTTACTGCAGCAACCTGAGATTGTCGAATGGAAATGGGAAGAGATAGCAATGGATTTTGTTACAAAGTTACCAAGGACTAGTAGTGGGCATGACACAAAATAGGGTCATTGTGGACCGGTTGATTAAGTCTGCTCATTTTCTACCTATGCGCGAGGATTATAAGATGAATAGGTTAGCTAGACTATATCTGAATGAGATTGTTGCTAGGTATGGTATGCTAATCTTGATCATATCTGATCGTGATAGTCAATTTACGTCAAGGTTTTGACAGTCAATGCAAGAGGCATTAGGAAACCGGTTAGACATGAGTACAGCTTACCACCCTCAGACTGACGGTCAGAGTGAGCATACAATCCAGACCTTGAAAGACATGCTCAGAGCATGCGTCCTTGACTTTGGGGGAAGTTGAGATGTTCATCTTCCGTTAGTTGAGTTTTCGTATAACAATAGTTGTCATTCTAGTGTGAGATGTGCGTCGTTTGAGTCTTTATATGGTAGGAATTGTCGTTCCCCAATTATGTGGGCAGAGATTGGAGAGGGTTAGTTGATAGGACCCGAGTTAGTACAAGAGACCACTGAGAAGATCTCGCAGATTAAGGATAGACTTAAGGCTGCGCGTTATCGCCAGAAAGGTTATGCCGATAAGAGGAGGAAGCCTCTAGATTTCAGTGTAGGTGACTATGTCTTGGTCAAAGTATCGCCTTGGAAAGGTGTGTACACTTTGGGAAGAAGGGGAAACTAGCACCTAGATTTGTCAGACCTTTTGAGATCGTTGAAAAGGTAGGTCTTGTAGCCTATAGACTTAGACTACCTGAGGAGTTGAATGGTGTTCATGACACGTTCCACGTGTCGAACCTTAAGAAGTGTTTGGCTGATTCAACAATATAAGTGCCCTTGGACGAGATCCAAGTAGATGCTAAGTTGAATTTTGTTGAAGAGCATGTGGAAATCTTGGAGAGAGAGTTCAAGAAGCTTAAGCGAAGTAGAATTGCCATCGTCAAGGTTCGGTGGAATTCAAAATGTGGACCTGAATTTACGTGGGAACATGAGGACCAGATGAAACTTAAGTATCCGCATTTGTTTAGTGATAGTAGTAGCTGAGTTTCAGGGGCGAAATTATTTTAAAGGGGGATGGAATGTAACCCTTGCCCTTTTTGTGAGTTTTGAATGTTCTAATTTAGTCTTTTGACTATTTGACTTTTGTAATTTTGTTAGAACCTGTACTGTGTTGACGGTGGTGAATTTATGTGATTGAAGTATTTTGTGTTATATGGTGTATAATAATCCTTTTTAGAGGGTATTATAATGTTGATTATGTTCCGGGTGGTTTGACCCGTGAATTGTGAGAAATGCTGGAAAACGAGTCTCGACACGTCCGTTAATGTTCAAATGAGTTTTGGAGAGTATAATGTGGAAATATATCGTATAAATACTCTAAGTTATTGGAAAAGTATTTTTAAGATGAATAAAAATGCTAAGTAACTTCGGGAAATATCTTACGATCAAGGTTTTTGAGATTTAAGTGAACCCGATACAAAACGAAGACTCGCAAGACCCTTTGGATACCCTATCCGGTTCGAGACAAAGAGGGGACAAAGGGTGGCTTATTTTTAGCACCTTGGTCTCTTGTTGGTACTAGTATTTGGCATATATGAATTTGTTTGCATTCAAGACACACACACACATCTCATTGTAGCTTTCAAATTAAGCACACGCCTCCTCTCTTTTCTCTCTTGTTCGTCCGACCTAGAACACACACACACACACTTTATTTTTCAATCTTTGATAAAAAAAACATGAAGATTTGCGGAGTCGCGGGTTGATTCTAGTGTCCGGGTTATAGTTTAAACTACATTTGGGTAGTCGGTTCGCGTTTGTTCTCGCTTTTCAAAACCCTCTTTGTAAGTTTAATAAATTTTGATTTAACTTGTACTTTTATGTGTTAAATGATGCGTAGATGTTAGTTGTACGGTTCGTTTGTTAAAAAAATTGACCACGGAAAATTTTACGAAAGGAATAAACGGGTGCGTTTGGTTCGAATAGAAGTAAAAAGGGAATAAGGATTTTGTAGTTTTATTGTCGTGGTCGTGATGGTTGAAAAACATTTGATTGCTATGTAGCTTATTTTGTTTATAGCTTATTGGCTTATTTATAAGCATTTCGTGGCTTATTAGCTCTCGAAAATTTTAAGGGTATTGAGGAAAGTGTTTTTGGTTATTACCCTTGTAACACCTCCAAATAGGGCCGCAACGGAATATGTGTTCGGGAGCGTTACATCATAGATCAATAGCACAAGATATGAGAACGACCTCTAAATGAGTCGTTTGAAAACTGATACATTGGAATAACTAAAATTGTTTGTTACAAAAGCACAACGACTTAATATGTTCACTTGTAAATGTAAAGATTTTAAAACATAACAAATATCCCCAAAATGTAATGCTTCTAAATCTTTATGCAATAACATCCAAAATAATGACCACCAATGTATCCTTGACTTGCACCTTATTGACCTGAGAAAAACATGCTTTAAAATGTCAACATAAAGTTGGTGAATTCATAGGTTTATGTAAATGTAATGTAGGACCGCAAGATTTCAAAGTGTATGATAATGCAATAGATGCAAACATCACAAAAAGTAATTACGTTTCCCTAAGCTCATGACACTGAAGCTCGACATGTATGAATTGCAATATAAATTGCCTACATTGCCCTTGATGATGTTCTAACCCGCAACATCCCAAATCCGACATGGTATACGTCCGTTGTCTGGCAAACCGGCACAATGAGCGCTACTCACCCAAAAGGGGAGGTCAATCCCAAATATATCTATTTATAACATTTGCGCTTACACCAAGTAATTGGCAGTTCATGATAATAGGGTCAGTGTGTTATCGCTACTTAGGCAAACACGTAATCATGTTAAAATGTATACTTGCGTCCAATTTGTAAAACAATGCATGTTTCTGACCTCAAAAGTTGTAAATCATTGTGATTATAAAACATGAGGCTTTGAACTCACCTTAGTGAATGAACTTTGATTATACAAATCAAATGAGTGAAACGTCACGAAAAAGTTCGAATGCAACCTATTTATATTTAGGTCGTATAAGTACCATGTACTTTGAATAACTAACATAACATATAATCCTATATAGTTACATCACCACCTAAACATGTTTGTTTAATTTATAAAATTAAACAATATAAATTTGTACTTTGTAAAATAATGTTACGTATTTGTATTTGTAAAAATGTTATATTTGTCCAATAATTGATCGTTTATAAATAATAATTGTTTTAACACCTTTATGAAATTATATAATAATTTTATATAATTATTTTAATTGATTTCACAAAAATAGTGCACAAGTATAAAAATAGTGCATAAGGTTTTATAAACCTTATATCTTTTTCGTTTTAACTTCGTTTATACGTTCTTTATGCACACGACTTCGTATTAAGAAATTATATCAAAATATTACATTTATAATATTTTAGAGACTGATGAACAGTAACTTTTACTATTTTTGTAAAATTATATAAAACTACTTTTATAAAATTAATTGTTGTAATCTCGTAAAAATCATAACTCATTTGTTTTAATTTGATTTTTAATGATTCTTATGTCCATGTCTTCGTAATTAAAAGTTCTATCTAAGAAAAATATTTTCCAATAGCCCACTATTATGAACAGTAACATATTTTTATAAAATTACTTTTATAAAAATACTTTTTATTGTAAACTTGTAAATAGCGTAACTTCTTCGTTTTAAATCCATTCTTGGTGTACTTTATAGTTTTAAAATCCTCATAAGTTGTACTTTAACAGAAAAATGAGTTTAAATTTTTATCTGATTCGAAAACTTTGTAGTTTTTATAAGAATACTTTTATAAAAATACTTTTACGTATAATCTTATAAATATCATAACTTCTTCGTTATAATTCGGATTTTCGAGTTCTTTATATGCTTAAGATCCTTATGAGATGTACTATTGTTATAAAATAGTTCTAGATTTTATAAAAATTTAGATCAAAACAAAATGAGCAATCTGTTTGGGTTATATATATATATATCAATGTTGCAAAAATCGCGAGTCGCTAGCTGGGCGGTCGACCACCCTGTAGCCTGTAATCGGTCTAGGCGCGATTAATCGGTTTTGCAAATTTTATATATAAATTTCAAAGTTACTTGTATGAGATGGATACAACACTTTAAATACACTAAAATTAAATGCGTTCAAAGTTACATTGTTCAAAACATAGACATAGATAATAAAAGTTAACAGTTAACAATTCAAAGTCACATTGTAAAAAAAATGTTTGACTTTCGGTTGATGTTTATGAAGAAAATATGTTGATGATGACGTGTTAGTGAAATATCACATATGATAAGTTGTCTGAAAAAATTACAAAAGCTTATATACTATATATCATATATGATATATGTTAGGTTTCAACCGTTTATGGAGATTTTATTGATATTATTGTTTGAAAAGTTAGTTGTGTGAATAATATCATAGATGATAATTTGCTTAAAAGTTAACTTCTTTACCATTATAATATATCATATATGATTATGTGCTTAAAAATTGAATCAAATCTTCTTATTTGTGTAGAGACACACACAGGCACTTTTTGAACAGCACAAGCATCCAAAGGCCCAAGAAGCTCAATGAAGAAGCTCATGAATTTTCATTTCACGTTCAAAATGTATTCTCCGTTTTTTTCTTGTAATCTTCGTATGGAGTTTTGACGTCTATGGATGATTTTGTAAACCATTAGAAACTGATACAATGTCTTGCTAATATGGTTTAACTTTCTTGGTATTATGTCATGATGTTTTATGCTGAAATGAAAATGGTGAAACATTTGTGGATGTGATTTTCGAATAATGGGGGTCCCCCCCCCCCCCTCCCCCCCCCACCCCCCACACCCCCCCTCTATTTTGTTTAAGTTTTATTGCACACATTCATAATCACTTGTAATAAAAGCATTAGAATAGAAAACATGTTATCATTTTTAAACATCAAGTATGATGGTTTGATAAATTAATGATGATCATGTTAAATCATATGTGATTTTTGAAAAAAAATCACATATGATAGTTTGCTATTAACTTGTAAAATACAAATATCACATCTGATATAATATAAGATCACATGCATGTAAGACCAAATCACCAAAATCAAGTAAAGAGAATTCCTAACAGTTTTGTTCATATAAAATCAAAACATTTAAACAGATTACTTTCAAATATCACATATGATAATTGCAACGAAAAAGAAAAATAAAAGTAAAATCCATATATGATTTTTTAGCATATCACATGTAAAAAAAATTAACCAGTTTGATGAATTTATCATTGAACCAAAGCCTTCTTATTTTTGAAACAACTCTTCTTCTTCTTTAGCCAAATCTTCTTCTTTAGCCAAGTATTCTTCTTCTTGAACCAAATCTTCTTTTTCTTAAACAACTTCTTGAATTACAACTTCTTGTTGAACCACGACTTGTTCTTGATCTTTAAACGTTAGCTCCTTTTGTTGTAATCAAAACGTCAACATAATGAACATGCATTCATGTTCTTCAAATGTTTTTCAATCGGTTTCATGAAAATGAAAATATAAATAAGTTGTTTCATGACAAAAAGCAAAAAGCACATATGATATCACATATGATATATCCAATAAAACAGACTATGTGATATCATAAGTGATATTATGATATAATAAATCCAACAAAATGAAATATCACATGTGATATCATATATGATATATCAAACAAAATAACCTCAGTTATAAACACATTAACCGAAGCTAATATCATATATGATATATTTCATATCAACTCAAAACTCCTTATTGCTAACTAATAAGCTAAAACCATCTTAATTCATCTTATATCAATAACTTAATTCAATAAAATGCTAAATAATAAGTTATTCAGATTATAAAACTACCTAATAATACAACCTATTCATACTAACTTTCATCTAATTCATAAGCTTATTCATATAACTCTATTCTCTTCTAATAAATAAGCTTATTCACATGAATCAGCTAAAAAAGGATAAAATGACCAGATCTGATAAAAATAAGCTAATAAGTTAGCTTATAATTTAGCATAATAAAATCAAATCATAATAATTCATAAGCTTATTCATAACTCTCCTTTAATTTATAAGCTTATTCACACACCTCTCTCTCTAATTCATACGCTTATTCGGATAGCTCTCTTCTCCTCTAATTCATAAGCTTATTCACTTGAATTAGTTAAAAAATGAAAAAAAAATCAGATCGAATGAATATAACGAGAAGAATATGAACCTCATGTTAACATATTGAAGAACGAGATGATAAGACGATCGATTGATGAATTGAAGAACATAATTTTATGTTGTTTGTAATGATCGATCGAATCTAGATCTATTTGTGTTAATGGTATAGAGAGAGAAAATAATGAGATGAAGGAAAACACACAGGTGTGTGTGATTGAATGAGAAGTTTATTAGAAAATAAGTTTATATATTAGACAAAAATACCCTTCTAGTGTAAATTGGAGAATTAATCTCATTCGTTGGATAAGATGGAGATGGAGGGTGGGGATGAGTCCCCCAGTATCCAATAAAACTTTGGTATCCAAATCAACCTAAATTAAATACTTTTTATCGTAAACTTGTAAATAGCGCAACTTCTTCATTTTAAATCCTTTCTTAGTGTACTTTATAGTTTTGTAATCCTCATAACTTGTACATTTACAAAAAAAAAGTTTACATTTTTACCAGATTTGAAATCTTTGTAGTTTTTATAAAAATACTTTTATAAAAACACTTTTACGTATAATCTTGTAAATATCATAACTTCTTTGTTATAATTCGGATTTTTAAGTTCTCTATATGCTTACGATTCTTATGCGATGTACTATTTTTATAAGAAATAAAATAATTATAAATGGGTTCGAAATAAAACAGTAGCAAATTAAGTTTTTAAATTAAAAGTTATATAACTTGTTTTATATACTTTTTCACTTGATTAAAATACTACAAGTCCTCTCTTTATGTCATAGCACATCCTTGATATAATTTGAGTCCTCTAATTTGTATCCAAGAATATGTCCAAGAATACAAGTCTTCACATTTATTTATTCATAAAGTTAATAAATAAACTTTTATATAATTAATTTATAAACTAGTTTTATAAATTAACAAATAATTATACAAGTCTATCATTATTTTAGCATCATAACATCTTACAAAAATTGAAATTCGAATTTACATGTGTGCAAAAATCCATTTTATAAACTTATAAAATACCTTAGGTGATGATTAACTATATAACAATTATATAAATCATGAAATGAATAATATGAAAAGTTTAAGGTTCTTAGAATACCTTAACAAGATGGATGAAGATGGTAACACAAGCAAGATCCAAGTATTAACCCTAAATTTGCTTCCACAAAACCCTAATTTACCCAAGAAAACCCTAACTTTCTTATACTTGAAAAACCCTTTTAATCACCCAACCAAGCTTCCAATACACTTTGAAACACCTTAGATATGTAATATATCAACCCTTGAATACTTGAATTAACTTAGAAATCAAAACTATGAATTGTTTGAGGGTGGTTTAAGTGAGTCGTGGGTTATGGAGAGTGTAAGAGAGGAATATGTGTTTGATTTTCTTTGCAAATGGTTAAGTGTGTGTATACTTGCTTTATGGTAAGTATTTATAGCAAGGCTTGAGCTAGTATACCATTCATGAGAAACTAACAAATGGTTTTACCATGTTTATCAATTGTGGCTGGTTATGGGAACATAAGGATAATGATTTTATAGTTTAAAATGGGCTTGCTTTGTGTAAGAGAAGGTTGTAAGAGGCAAGTAAGCTTGTCTCATGGGATGTGATGGATCAATAGCATGCTTGGTTTGTCTCCCCTTTCTCCTTGTTGGCTGTCGGATATAAGAACAGAAAGGAGAGACCAAAGTGGTGAAAGGAATGATGTTTCGATCCTTTGGACAAAGGTTAATGTTGTTTATTCAAGTTAGGGGAGGTTTTGTATTAATTTCAAGTGATATAGGTATGTGCATGCATGTAAAACCGGATATGAGAAGAAATGGGTATAAGTTTTACAAAAACTTTGTTAAAAATGTATTGGTGGGTATTTGTTGAGGTCTAAATGGGTTTATGGTTTGCCATGCATGCAAAATTGTAGTTTTATTGCGTTACGTAAACGTTTTACGTAACCAATAAAAATAAAAAGCGTAAAGTTATAAATTATCATCCTAATAACTTTATAACACTTACTTGACGTAAACATTTATTTGTTTGATGCTCGTTTATGTTGAATGCTCATTTTTAGTTTACGCGATTTAACTTAACGATAAAAATTAAAAGCAAACGCGTAAAAGCCTAAAAATAAATAATGGAATACTTGAAGTCGTAAAATGACCTGAAAATGTGAAATGTTACAATCTCCTCCCGTTAGAAGAGCCTTGTCCCGAAGGCTCAAGTCACGACACTTGACGAAGGTACGGGTTTAGTGAAGAGATGCGAATACTTCTTTTGAAATTGGTCTTCACGTTCCTATGTGAACTCAGGACCCCTCCTAGAGTTCCACCAAACCTTGACAATCGGGATACGGCTTTGCTTCAAATGTTTGACTTCTCGATCTATGATTTCTATGGGTTCCTCCACAAACTGGAGCTTATCATCAATATGAAGTCCATCCAATGGAACGGCTAATGGTTCGTCGGAATAACATTTCTTTAGATTGGATACATAAAATGTACTGTGAACTCTGCTCAACTCTTAAGGAAGCTCAAGCTTGTAAGCAACGGCTCCAACCTTAGCCAATACCTTGAAAGGTCCAACATACCTAGGGTTTAACTTCCCCTGTTTGCCAAAACGTACGACCCCTTTCCAAGGTGAAACCTTAAGCATAACTCTATCTCCAACTTGAAATTCCATCGGCTTACGCTTTAAATCAGCGTAACTCTTTTGTCGGTCACGAGCGGCTTGAATCCTTTGTTTGATTTGAATGATCTTCTCAGTTGTCTCTTGAACTATTTCTGGATCGGTGAGTTGAACTTCTCCAACCTCAGCCCAACAAACAGGTGAACGACACTTTCGACCGTAAAGTACCTCAAATGGTGCAGCCTTGATGCTAGCGTAATAACTATTGTTATATGAAAACTTAACTAATGGTAAATGTTTAACCCAACCATTTCTAAAATCAAACACGCAAGCACGTAGCATATCCTTGAGAGTTTGAATAGTCCTCTCGCTTTGTCCGTCAGTCTCTGGATGATATGTGGTACTCATATCCAAACTAATACCCAAAGCCTTTTGAAGTGACCTCCAGAAACTTGATGTGAATCTACCGTCACGATCATAAATGATCGAGACGGGTATTTCATGCCTCGTGACTACCTCCTTAAGATACATTCTCGCCAATTTCTCCATGGGATCAGTTTCCCTCATTGGTAAGAAGAGTGCAGATTTAGTAAGTCAGTCAACAATCACCCAAATGGTGTCATAACCTTGTGACGACTTAGGAAGCTTCGTGACAAAATCCATAGTGATATTATCCTACTTCCATTGAGGTATCTCGGGTTGCACCAACAAACCCGATGGCCTTTGGTGTTCAGCCTTGACCTTAGAACATGTCAAACATTTGCAAACATAGGTGGCGATGTCGGCCTTCATATTGGGCCACTAATGTAGCTTCTTCATGTCCTGATACATCATGTCAGAACCCAGATGGATAGAGTATTTTGATTTGTAGGACTCGTGCATAATCATAGTCCTTAAATCACCATAACATGGCAACCAACTCCTGCCATTTAAGCATAGAGTTCCATCGGCACGGGGTTCCAACCTTTACTTCGGTATATCCTTCCTGATCATACCTCATACGTCTTCGTTCTTAAAGTTCTCTGGATTCTGTGCCTCTATTTGAGCTTCTAAAATTTGTTTGGGGAGATTCAAACCAATAGTCATGACTAAGGCTCAAACCCGTAATGGCTTAATCCGTTCTTTACGGCTTAAGGCATCGGCCACTATGTTTTCTTTCCCCGGGTGATAACGAATTTCACAATCGTAATCACTAAGCAACTCTAACCAACGACGTTGCCTCATGTTCAACTCCTTTTGATCAAGAATGTGTTGTAAACTCTTATGATCTGTAAACACCGCACACTTGGTTCCATATAAATAGTGCCTCTAAATCTTTAAAGCAAACACTACTGTACCAGGATCCCAAATCATGAGTCCTGTAATTCTTCTCACAAATTTTCAATTGGCGTGATGCATAAGCGATTACCTTCTCCTTTTGCATTAATACAACACCCAATCCCTTATGCGAAGCATCATAATAAACAACAAAATCCTTGCTTCCTTCAGGTAAAGCCAGAATTAGCGCACTGCATACCTTTTGCTTTATTAACTAGAAAGCGGCTTCCTCCTTGTCACCCCAATTGAACTTAACTCTTTTCTGAGTAAGCTTGGTCATTGACTTAGCGATCTTTGAAAATCCTTCAATGAATGTCCCATAAATAACCGACAAGAACGCTAAAATTGATGTAATCTCCCATTGGAGTCTAGGAGATGCCCAATCTTTTATTGATTCGATACAATAGCGGAACCCACGTGAATGCCTCTACTAGACAATCCACGTGGCCGAGAAATTTGAACCTTAGGAATCCAAATTCACATTTAGAAGAGATTTAGCGAATACAACTCCTCTTCCCTTTAGAAACTCTAAGATACCTTTAAGATGCTCTTCATGGTTCTCCTTGTTCTTGAATAAATTAGTAATAATCATCAATAAAATATGAACACAAACTTATCCAAATAGGGTTTGCACACCCGATTCATGAGATCCATAAATATCGCCGATGCGTTTGTATAGACAAATGGCATAACTTGGAATTCATAATGACTATAACGAGTTCTGAAAGCGGCCTTTGGAATGTCTCCTTCATGAACTCGTAACTAATGATAGCCTGATCTCAAATCGATCTTCAAGTAGACACTCGATCCTTGAATTTGATCAAATAGATCATCAATCCTCGGGAATTGATAGCGATTCTTTACCGTTAGCTTGTTCAATTCTCGGTAGTCGATACACATTCGAAATGATCCATCCTTCTTCTTGACAAACAAGACCGGAGCTCCCCAAGGTGAGGAACTGAGTCTTATGAAGCCTTTGTCAGAAAGCTCCTGAAGTTGGTCCAATAATTCCTTCATTTCAAATGGAGCTAAAGGATAAGGTGCTCGTGCTACAGGTGCAACACCAGGTATTAAATGGATATGAAATTCAACTTTTCAAGTTGGTGAAAGACCTAACAAGTCCTCGGAAAATACTTCAGGAAAATCTCAAACGATTGGTACCTCCTCAAGTCGCTTCTCCTCCGACTAGTCTTCCGTATTCTTTGTAGTAACATGTGCCAAAAAGACATGACATCCTTTTAGCATGTAATTCTGTGTTTTATTGCACGAGATGATGTTCAAACAAGTCTCGTTTCCCCGGTTGCTTCCGTCACCACGAACAATCAATGTCTCATTTCTGTAGGGAATACAAATGAGTTTCTCATCACAAACAATGACAGCATGGTACTTCGCCAACCAATCTGTGAAAACTAAAGAATCGTTTAATCTCAGATTGTTTAGATCTTATATCTAGGATAAACAATAACAATGATAACAATTATGCAGCGGAATATAATGAAGATAATTGTTATTGAACAAGGTTTTATTACCATACGTTTCCACCAAGCCCCAATTCTATATGATCAGTATTTAACGGTTACCACCTGTAACAGGGATCAAAGATCCTTGAGGCTACATACACCAACTAGACGTCTACATTGATCCAGTGTACACACACACACATTTTTTTTATGCTAAACTACACGACCTAATGTCTCTTTATATAGTAGAGATCATCTAGGTTTACAAAGGATAAGAACAAATATAATTAGGAAACAAATAATATCTTCCTAACTTTTATCTTTATCTTCTATATCTTTTATCTTTTTAAGGAGATCTTTTAGAATCTTCAAAATCTTCCATCTTTTAAATAATTCTAGCTTTGCGTTTAAGTCCTTCTTGTTTCATTCTTTTATTTATTTTGTCTCATTAAATCAATAATTCCCAACAATCTTCCCATATTTGATGATGACAAAACAAACAAAGTTATGTGCGAACTTTATCATAAATCCTTTAATCAAAGCTTCCCCTAAAGTTGAGATGTAATCATCTCCCTGAATGAAACAAACTTCCCCTTAAGTAGATTTCCTTTGTACCATGCCACACCAAGGATCTATATGTTGCAACCTGTTAATATTTATTTCCCTTTTTGTCATAATCCAATAGGGGACATATGAATATAAGCAACTTTGATCTTGACCATTACAAACCAATATCACACTTCTAATCTAAGCCTTCTATTTCCTCAAATTACCCACCATTAAGCACAATAAGAAAAATGAGCTTGAGTAATAGAAACTCACACTAGCAGTAGTTATAATGACTAGCAGTAGTAAAAACCTTCACCTTATATAGCACATGTAAATGGTTAAACATTTTAACAATAAGCTTCCCCTGAAACCCATATGTTAACCATTTGTTGAATCTTTAATTATGTAGGCTCTATGTAATGATCACTGATGAAGAAAACTAAGTATAACGAACTTGATGTAGAAGTAAAATAACCCAAACTTGTGTCTTATATCTTGTACTATCCACGTGACT
>BQNB010114498.1:0-21741 GCA_026074375.1 Tanacetum coccineum
TACTTATTTACTCTACTTTACATTATAAAACACATACATACTCTCACGCCGAAGGTGATTCGCAAGGATACCCCATGCG
This sequence comes from Tanacetum coccineum, assembly GCA_026074375.1. Taxonomy (NCBI): domain Eukaryota; kingdom Viridiplantae; phylum Streptophyta; class Magnoliopsida; order Asterales; family Asteraceae; genus Tanacetum; species Tanacetum coccineum. Next base: position 80 of record BQNB010114498.1, read on the forward strand.
CTTCATTTAACGTAGTGTTTCTATTTGTGTTGACACAAGTTATCTAAGACTTGGCAATCCTGAAATCACCACAAGAACTCTTCGATCCCTTCAAAGCCTGATCGTGTCCATATTTGCACAATCAGTGGCGTCATCCATGGGACCTGCAACTGTTAGTCCTATTTCAACCAAGTCAAATAACCTCCAAACCACTTTACCTACTTTTACGGCATGACTAACAAAAGAGAAATGATGCCACCACCAGGTTTCTCGACACCACCTCAGATACCAAATATTAACACCAGTGAAAGACCCCCTGTGACTACCACCGTATTTTCCGCCACTACTCCTGAAAACATGCTATTTGCTTGTCGTGTTTCTACTTCGGCTAATCCTAACCCTATGATTAGCCCTGCTTTATTAGAGGCTAACTATGAAGTTCTTGAATCTCTCCTAAGAGAGCGATGAAGGCAGATACGTAATGAAGACCTCCGAACTGAACTGGAATATTTCAGTGAGGACTATGATGAAGAGCGAGAGATGGAACCAAGGCCTGGGCCAACTAGGAAAGCTGCTCCATCCCTCTGAATGAGGTCTCTTGGGATTCGTAGGCAGTGAGAAAGAGTAGTAGGGTTTGAAGAAGCTCCAAACAGAGAAGGAAGTAGGGCAAGAAGAAATGCTAAATGTAGTAAGCCTTTGGAGATTAAAGCAAGGGAAAATGAAAACAGGGGGATGAATCTTCCCCCACTCTTGGCAGCTTACTTAGGGACCATCGAAATTCGACTAACATAGGGGGGAATATCCCTCCTAACGGTATGCTTCTCTTACACCATGCCTAACCTTTTATACCTAGTAGTTTACATATACCCACTGGATTTATGGTTTCTCATATTAACCCCTACTCCCAACCATCTGTGGGCATTGTTAATGAGCAACCTTCGAGTTTCCCTTTCTAGGCTCAGAATGGTAATCCCCCTGCTGGGTGTTGATCCCAAACCTAGATCGATTCCTTATGTTGTCTAAGGTTAAATTACCATGGATAAATCAAAAATAACTTGTTGTAGAAACTTTGTATGTATATTAAAGTGTATGCGGAATCTACACCTTAATATCCTAAAAGTAAAATCAATGAAATAGTAATCTTTAACAAACAAAGATATAACCAAACACTCCAATATTATTAGAAATACGAGTACTCTTACTTAGTACTAAGGTTTAAACCTTGAAGCCTTTTCTCTTAATCGACTTTGACAACTATGAAGACTACTCTGCAAAACTGATATATAATTGTATGTGATGATGATATCCACTCATGCCCTACGGCCATCCTTTTATAGACTAAGGAGTCCTAGTCAGCTTACAATACATTCCTAAGATATCTTAATCTTTTCTAAACATAAACCGTAAAGCTTCTAAATAAAAACATTATGTATATCTTTTTACATAAATATCTCAAAACTTCGCTAACAATTAACTTTCTCTAAAAAATCATTAACTCTTTAATTCGTCTTTATCCTCGTGATAGTAGAAAATCTTTCAACATTTGTACTCCTTTCACCCAGCAATCACTAATAAACATAAGCAGTAGTAAACAAAAAGTACTAGTAGTACTAATATATACTAAACATATTAACTTGTACTAGTCAGACTTAACAATTCACAGCAAGCACTAACTACTTAGTTTATAATTTTAGACTTCAACACTGAGCAGTCTTAAACTTTAACTAACAGCAAGTACTTAATGCTATCAGTACTAAATTATACTAACCGTAGTAACTAGTATGGTAACATTATACTCAAGTTAACAACTACTTAGCATAATTCCATTAAATGTACCTGAGCAGTAGTATCCTCTAAGAATCATGAAGTCTTTAAGTCCCAACAATCCCCCTAAAACTTGTTGTTTCTCTTCTATCTTCCAAGTTTCTCTTTAAAAGTCTTCAACATACTCAGGAAGATGCATTCCAAACCTTTCATAGACCTATTTGCTGTTTTACCATAACTTTAGGCAGTTTGAATAGCACATCACATTTTGATGAAATCTGATTTGAAAGTTTTCTTGTTTAGCATATTGGTGATGGTTTTATTGGTTATGAGGTGATATCTCTTTATATCATCCAACATAAAAATGTAATGATATCAAAAACCTTACAAAGTAGACTCTAGATGAATCAAACAACTAACCAAATGGTCACCCTGTATCCTTGTAAAATTCTCTATACATCACTCTTTTTGTTTGGTCAAACATAACTTTCAAATCTCCCCACAACACTCTTTCAAATTCATTTTCAGGCCTTGTATCACCATACTTTGCCTTTACTATCCTCCAAAGAGCTTCCAAGTCTTCTCTATCTATCCTAATAGCATCCGTATCTGAGAGTAATCTCTTGGAACTTCCATATGCACTTATAACTGATAATGTTATCATCATACCTCTATTAAGAGAAGCTTGTAATCAATAACCACAGGTACTTGGTAGCAAGTGGTATAGCATCAATTGCTATATCTTCATCCTTTTTAATCACCAAAATCTTCCTTAGCTCAACTTCATCAACTTCATCCGACTCTTTTTCTTTTTCCACTTTTTGTTTCTTTAAGGATTCTTATTGTTGTTCTTTCCCTACTCTTTTTCCTTCAAGCTTCTCTTTCTGCGCTTTAGCTCTCCCTTACTACCTTCACCTTCCTTTTCTTTGCTTCCTGTACCTCAGAACCCATAGCACAACGTATTTTACCCTCATTCATCATTATCAAACACCATTTGAATTTATCATCAAAACTCTTTTCCCTTTAGCAGTTTGTAGTGTAGCCACCCATGTGCTTAAGAAAAGTAGACATTTGAGTTCTCTTTGTGCCTTGGTAGGGAGGTTAGTTTTCTCTTTCTTGTGCGCTGAGGCAAGCCAAAATGTTTTCATTCCTTTTCTCCATTAGTTTTTCCATAATAGTTTTGCTTTTTCTTTATCTGTCAACTCCTCTCTTTCTCTTGATTAAGTTCCCTCCACCATAATCTATCAGCCCTCCATCATAGTTAGTGTAATTTCCCATGACTCAAGTCAATGCTATGTTGCTTCTTCTTCTTGTTTCAATTGCTAGCGTTTGCCTTACTATTAATTCAGCATCCAACTTAGCTTGACTATCTCTTGTAATTTGTTCATCAAGAGAAATTTGATATTTTCTCTTTAAAGGAACTTCGGGCTCAATCATAATACCTTTTCCTTTATCTTTAGAACTTGAAGGTAGTGTCTCTTGTGGAGCTTTGAACTCACTTGGCTCTTGTACTACTACCCCTCTAGCCTTAGGTCTTGTAGTTGTTATTGTTCTAGCAGCAGTAGTAACAACTTTAGGCTTAGCTACTTTAATCTGTATAAGTGTCTGAGCCAAAGTGATTTCCTCAATAGTTGTAGGAGCAGCACTATCTTCAACACTAGTAGTAGTAACTGCTTCACCAGCAGTACTATCAACAGGCTTAGTACTTTGTTCATCTTTCTCATCAACTTTAGCTTCCACAGGCATCTCATCAGCATCTAAAACTCTAGTATCAAACATCAATTCATCATCCTGTCTTTCTTGAGTTTCATCAACTAAAGTTACCTCAACATCAGCATCAATATCTACAATACTCCTCCCCTGTTTGGATGCATCTTCAGGAGCACCCAAACTCTCCTGATCTTCAAAAGACTCAACTCTCCTAGACAAACCAACTTTGCTGAGTCTCTTCAAATTTGTAGGTCTTGACATTTTCTTCCTTTCCAACCTCTGGATCCTCTTCTTCAAAGCAGCAATCTCCTTTGCTTTAGCATCCTTTGCTTTTTCTAAATCAAGAACCTGTGTTTGCAATTTGATAAATAAAACCATCAAATCAAATAAGTTGCATGCATACCTTACCACTAGTTTAATAGAATCAATTGGAAGGTTGTGGGTACACGTTTCACTCATGCTCTGTCTCATCTTGAGAAACCTCTGCCTCCTGTCTCTGACCTTGCTTAGATGTTGATTTTCTTCTGGGTTGGGAAGATGAAGATGGTTGATCAATAATGGGTATTTGAGTAGAATCAGTTGGATGATCTGAATCCTCACCCACTTCTTTAGAGGCTTGAACCATCATAGTATCAAATAAAGGTGTTATTCTCCCAGAAAAATCCTTTCCAGCTCTCTTCATATTGGCAAAAACTTTCTTGTGTGAAAGGGATTAATAAAAATCTTCTTGTGAGTTGACATATTACCAAGTTGTCGATTAATGAAAACTTATAGAAAACGTGGATACATCAAGAATTTGACTCCTCCATCTAAGTGTTTCACCATTGCATCAAAGATGTACTTAGACAGATTAAACTTCTGATTTGTTGCCAATCATATGATCAAAGAAGCCATAGAACTACTAAACTCATTCCATGCAGTGGATTTAGCACTTAAGCATTGTGTAATAGTGTGAATGAAATACTTCCACTGTAGAGAGAAAAAGGCTTTATAAAAAGTAAGCTTTTGAGAAGGCTTTTCATACCCCATACGTGCCAGTTCTTCAAAAATAGTAGCAGTTGGAAGACAATCAGTACCTTCTGCATCATCCAAGTGAAGATCTTTCCTAATGCTTGACTCCGTAACAAACCCTTTTCTTAGCCACACCCCCAACTAGTGCTTTGTAACTGACGCACTCCATTAACTGTCTGAACCTTGGCAGTTGCCCAAAATTGTTCAATACAAGATGTGTAGATGATTGGATTGACTGTTAAAGCATAATAAACAGAACTGCTTTCAAGAAATTAATTATCTCTGCAAACCAATCACTTTCTTTGGGGTTTTCCAAGAACGCGACCACATTGTGCATTTCAGCAAACTTAGGGCTTGACATAATGATGATTTTGATGATCAAAGATGAAAATTGAGTTAGGTTTTATGTTTAGAGAGGATTTGAATGAATGAAATCGAATAAAGAAGTAAGTGAAACCCTTAATCAAAGTATTTATAAAATCACCCTCAGCTGCAGAAACTTGACCTGACAGCATCAACATATGCTTAACAGCATAAACAAATACGGGCAACACTAATTTAAGCCTAACAATATTAACTTAAGCTTAGCAGCATTAAGTTGAAACTGAGCAGCATTAAGAAGAATACACCAGTAATCATTTAATTTTCATTCCAATCACAAGTTTTTTTTTTTTTTTTTTCGTTCATCATCAAATTTGATTAACACAAACTCTCTTTCTGTTTTTATGCTCACATTATCTCTCAATTATTTTTGCTCACATAATCACTCATTTCTATTTTTATGCACACATCTCTATTTCTATTTTTAAGCTCACAGAATCTCTTATTTCTTTTGGCTTACTAAGACAACTCTTTTCTGTTATTTAATATGACAGTTTTACAAATTCCATCAATTCTAATAGTTTCATACTGTCCTCTCCACTTCCAAGTGTGTAACCTCTTGAGAGAGGTGGATTAATGGACTATTTAGATGTAATCTCAAACCTAGTTTGAGCATCTACATCCCCCAATATGGTATCTTGGCACCTGAGACCACTACCTGAACCAATTTCCTAAAGAGTTTATCCATTAAGTGTTGCCATGGATTAGGTCTTATTTGATGTTACCACTGTCCTGCTCTGCTTCTTAGCTAGAAGCAGTAGTGGCAGCCCTTTCCATTCTGTCACCCAACTCCTTATGGACAGCCTCATCACCAACCTTTGTCAGGGGGACCACTAGACTGAGGTATCTTGGTGTCCCAACCTCTTTTGATATGCCTAGATGTGTTTGATTCTTTTAAACATACTTATGATATAATACATCCTTTCATCCATGCTTTTGGTTGTATTAATAAGTAGCCTCCCCTCAAACAATGCTTAAAAAAATTTTGGTCAACAGTTGTAACTTTGGCGCCCATGTTATCTTAACAACATTATCATTTGCCTGGCAGTAGTAATTTTCTGCCTAGCAGTATTAACAGCAATCTAACAGTATTAACTCTATCTGCAATAATTATACAACAACGTGCCTCTATTCACCACAAGCACCCCAAAACACCCCTTAGAAAAAAAAAAAAAAAAGAAAAAAAACTAGATGAACATGTGGGAATCATAGGGAACCATATTTCTATCATATCATAAACCCATGAATAAAAGTTAAAAACTGTGACCCAAGATCAATTAATTTCTTCTCAAACATTACATTAAAAAGTGAAGCATCTACATCAGGTATTCAATATCATTACCAGTCAGATGTTAGTTCATAGCAAATAACAAAATCTTAAGCATTTCTTTCTTGACACAGCATTAAACAATGAACGACAGTTTTAACAAACAGTCTTAGTATAACTAACAGTTTAATTATACATAGCATAATTAAATTGAGAAACAAACAGTAAATCCTTTACAAAACTATTTACAAAAACATAAAAGAATATAGACATTTAAGGGATTCAACATTCCAATACATGAGACCAAGTATTGAAATACTCCTGCAAAAAAACCTTTATAATAAGATCTGCAACATTAAATCAATCAGTATGAATTTTAACACATTTTGTAATTAACTTTTTAGTAATGCAATCTCTTATAAAAATGCTCCTAATCCTCTATAGTTATATTTTAGAATTTGAACATGATTTTCAATAATGCAGATAGTATTGTTGTTGTCAATATTAATGGCAGTATTCATAAAATTATACCCATAATCCAGCAATTGGTTTTGAATCCAGAGTACTTGTCCACAGCAACTAGCAGCAGCCATCTTATTTACATTTAGTATGAAGAAGTGGCAACCCCAGTTATACTCATAACACTGCCAAGAAATATCAACTCTGTTTTTCCCAAAATAGGCAACCTCTAGTTGTAGACTATTCCTATCTTGAGTTGCTCTAGCAATCACTATAATCTAAGCAACCATGTTCAAATGGACATCCCAAGAATACCAAATGCATAAAGTTTGGTTTGCCTTTCAAATATCTAAAAATCCCTAGATTGCTAAGAGAGTGGGATGGCTTTGGAGTAACTGAAATCTAGCAAATGCACATAAAACAACATGATATCTAGCCTAGATGCATTGAGATACAACAAAGCCCAATCATAGATCTATAGAGATTACTTCAACATCAACACACTCATCCTTGACTAAAGGGTTTTTCCCTAATCAACGGGAGTTATGAAGTAGGACTTCACATCAGAGTAGTTGAATTTCTTCAAAATTTAGCTACATATTTTTCCTGACTGATAAATATTCCATCTTCCTATCAATTGTACTTGTAATTCCTAGAAAGAAAGTGAGTTTATCTCCCAAGAACTCAACTGAAACTTATCTTTCATGACTTCTCAAAACCAGTACATACCTCCTTGTTTGTTGAGCCAAAGATAATGTCATCTACATAGACCTGTACAAGCAAAATATCCTCTTTTTGCTTCTTGATAAATAATGTCTGATCTATCTTGCCTCTTTTTAAACCTATTGCTTAACAAATAGTTAGCCAAAGTTTCATACCATGCTCTTGGTGCTAGCGGGGTAATCAAACCATAAAGTGCCTTGACTTCCCATAGTAAAACTTTGTTTGGATGTCAGGATCTTTAAATCCTGGTGGTTTGAGTAACATAACTATCTTCCTCCATGGTTCCATAGAAGAAAGCACTCTTTTCCTCCATATGATAATACCAGAAAACCCATAAAAGAAGCATAGGCCAAAAACAATCTTATTGCCTCAATTCTTGCCACAGGAGCAAATACTTCTTTATAATCAATACCTTCTTCTTGTCTATGACCATGTGCAACTAACCTTGCTTTGTTTCTAATCACAATTCCCCTTTCATCTTTCTTGTTTCTGAAGACCCATTTTGTTCTAATGGCCTTCTTTCCATTAGGGAGATCCACCAGTATCCAAACTTAATGAAGTTTGAATGCAGTAAAGGTTTCGTTCCTGCATTGGCTATCCCACCCAGGATGAATTAGATGGAGGTTTAGCAATGCTTGTTGGATCAATCTGTGATAGGAAACAAGCATATAAACAAGTATTCAAGGTATCATGTGTTTTTTGTTCATACACATCACTGAGAAACCCTTGTTTAGAAGTAGGTTTTGACATTCTTTTTGTCTGAACAGTTGACTTCAGTTCACCAATCACATTGTCAATTGGGTGATCTTTATGAATTCTTGTATTAGGAGTGGTTGGAAACTAATATCAGAATTAGTGATGGTTCCCTAAAATCAAATTTCTGGTTTTTCTTCAGTGTTATCTTGTTCATTTGGACTAGCAGTATTAACTGATGGGCCAACAACATTAAGTTTAAGACTACCAGTATTAACATCAGGACTAGCAGTATTAATATGTTGCCCAACAACATTAACATCTTTAGTACTGCTATCATCTGCAAACCTTCTGTTCAACATTCCATTATTTTGGACCAACCCTCAACCTGCTTTTAAGCATCATCAATAGTTTTTGGTTCAACAAATCAACAACCTGTGGTAGGTGTAATCAAATAATGAGTATCTTTCCAAATTGGCATCACAATGCAATCTTGACTGTTTTCTTCTGATGTATCCAGCACTGGTCATTAGAAACTGTACTTGAAGTAACTGGTACATAGATCATAGATTGGGTTAGAGAATCAATATCAAACACCATTTTGGATATCCATCTATCAAAGGCTTATTCTCTAAAAACCTAATCTGCAAAGTTTTCTTCTACCCTCCTGGTTCTAGTGTTGTATACCCTAAAAGCTTTAACTACACAAAGAATATCCAACATAGAAACCTTTATCATCTTTTGTCATCAATCTTGCCTAAAACTGTCCAAATATTAAGAAATTAACATGACAAACGCAAATGGTCTCATAAAACTTGAAGCTGGGTTTAAAACCTCTAAAAAAGTTCATAAGGTGTCTTTTATGAGCTTGACTACTAAGACCCTATTCTGAACATAGCAAGTAGTAGAAACTGTTTCAGCCCAAAATGTGGTAGGTAACTTAGAGTCAGCTAACATTGTTCTAGCAGCCTCAATTAGTGTCCTATTCCTCCTCTCAGCTACACCATTTTACTGAGGAGTCCTAGCTACACTATATTCTCTCTTAATAACCTTATTTTTCTCTCAAATAATCAATCTATAACTTTGGTTCTTTAAAACTCTGTTCCATTATCACTTATGATAATTTTCACTTTCCTTAATCCACAAGGTTTTCTATCTATCTTTGATAAAGTTCTTAAGATCACACAGGTTTTCATCCTTATTGTTAAAAAGAAAACCCTAAAAAATCTACTATAATCATAGTGACAACTAAGCAATACTGTCTATGCATTAAGCTACTCACAAAGGTTGACCAAACAATCCAAAGTAGCATAAACAAAGTCTTAGTAACTGGATTCAGAACTTTTGACTATACAAGAAGCTCGTGTTTGCTTCCCTTTAAGACAAGCAACACAGGTTTAGTCATTTTCAAAACATTTTGTAGGCAATCATCTTACTAGATTATCCTTGACAAGCTTATTTATGTTTTTAAAATTTATGTGACCAAGTTTTCTGTACCAGAGCATTGATTCATCTAATTTGCCTTTGCAACAACAGTCAAACTCTCTTTAGGAACAATGTTCTTCATACAAAACTGTATCAATCGCCTTTCTAGGAATATAAAGTGAAGTAATCTGATTTATTCATCAATTCAACTTAAAATATAGATAAGACAAGACATTCAGTGTCAGTAAAAAGGACATTAGTCCTTTCTCGTCATACAACTGTGAGAACACTAAAAAGATTGAATTTTTTAACTCATTGACAAAGTAAATACATCTTCAAAAATCAAGATACAGTCTTAAGAGTTCCTTTACCAGTAATTCCTACTACACCATATAACACCTCCTCGCAAATGCCACATAACTCCATCAAATTTCTTGAAATCTGAGAGATAACCTATGTTCCCAGTCTTGTGCCTTGAGCATCCACTGTCAACAAATCCTTTACCATCATGTTGTGGCTTGCCCTTCACACAAGAATAAGGAAATTAGATTCCTTTGGTACCCAATCCATTTACCGACTTGGATCTCTGCCTTCGTGCATCAATGTAGTATATGCGTCTTTTAAAAGCAAGGATGCCTCCAATAGTTTTTGGTAGGTATCTAACCTAATAATGCTAAGGACTTTATAGCAATTTACTTCCTCTTACCCTACCAACATTAACTTGTTCCTGTAATAAGACCTAGACAAGTATTAACTGGCATAATGCCATCTAAATAATATTGTCCCTTTGATGGCATGCACATATCTTCTAGTTAATGTGTTTGCTTATAAAAGGGCCTCTTAGCAATTGATTGTGCTTGTTTAAAAATGTGTCTTTGATTTAGCACTATGAACTGCTATTTTGGGGTGAGCAGTATTAACTAACTTAACAGTATTAAGTGGTGTGAGGCCAGTTTTCAACAAAACTACTTTTGGAGACATATTCCTGAGTACACTAGGATGTGTGTTTTTAACATCCACCCTATTGTAGTTATTTCTAGATACTTATGCTCTTATCAATTGATGATATAACACTTCATCTGCAAATGAATAAAACTCCACAAATAAAATCAAGCCTTGTTAAACACCACAAAATCTGTTTCCTAGTAGATTTGGTAATTCTGTCAATTCAATCCTCTGATTCCCCGAGGAGATTGTGATCTATACATTCTAGCAACCAAACTAATTTTTAAACTGTTTTTTCCATGATTTTTTAGGTTTTGTAAACTCAAAACTCAAACCTTTTTTATTAACAGGAAAAACAGTTTTCTATCAACATTAGGTAAAGATACAACAAAGCTACTTTGTCTTTGTGATACATGTCTTCTACCAAAGACTCATTAGAATTTTCCTTAGAATTATCTGATTCTTTATTACAAACAACATTAGACTCTTGCTTGCTATTCTCAAGACCATAACCTTTGAATTCAGGCTCTTTGAACTCATCAAGACCAGAATAAGACAAATCAAGTTTATTAGGTCTATTATAGACTAAAAGATGAGGTGGAGGAACTACACTATACCCCAAACCTTTTTTACTTTTGTCAGTTATCTGACTTCCTAACAACTGATCTAAGTCTTTTGAGGCCTTATTAAATTTCTCAATTTTAAATCAATCGCCATCTTTTCTTTGCTGTAACGTTTTTCAAGTACACTTTTAAGACATTTATTTTCATAGTTTTTCCAAGCTACATCTCTTTTAAAACCACTATTCTTCACTAAAAAGACCCAATTCATCTTTTTATATGTGATAATATCGATCTTCTAAAAGTAGCGTTGCTAAACCTCTTTTATATGTAGCTGCTGTAAATTCAGTTTGATTAAGCTTAACAATCAAATCATCACACTGTTTCTTAAGAGTTTCATAGTTTTTCAGACAAGTTTTAGAGCAAGTTTTATCAGTGTATACCTCTGAGTCTGAAAATGCCATTAGAGCCATGTTTGTCTGAACTTGTTCTTCTGCCATGTCACTCCAATCAAAACCTACACCATCTATAGCCAACATTGCCTTTGAAGATGTGTCTTCATTGTTTCCTTGCTTCCTGGTGTTGTCTTGATTTCTGAACTGACCTTCCTTGCTTCTTGGTGCTCTACACTCCCTAGCAAAGTGTCCCAACTTATGACAGTTGTAACACTCCACCTTAGATTTATCATATCCAGCAGTGTCATTAGCATTGATGAAAATCTTCTTGCCTGTCCTCTAATAGTACTTCTTTGCCCTCACACTTAGCAAAGAGAGCTGCCATTTCAAATCCATTGCTTCCAAATCATCTTCATGAATTTGCTCTAAGTCCTGGTGTAGGACATTAGAACCATTGGGATTTTCAACCATGAAAGCATACACAGTATTATCACTGACACTTGCAGTACAAACTTGTGGACTGGCAGCATTAACACTAGGGCTAGCAGCACTAACTTCTGGACTAGCAGTGTTAGCATCATTGGTACTGCTAGTGCTTGGTGCAGTCATGAAGGCCAAGTTTTGACCACCACTAGATGTACCAACAGTTTTCTTTACCTTTTGTTCAACAATTTTGAAGTTGTTATACAAATCATCTATGCTTATAGTCTCAACCTCAGGCTTATTCATCCAAATAACTACATGAGTGTTCCACTCAGGTGGCAAGCTATACAAAAATTTTAAGTTGAAGTCTTCTTGGGCAATGATCACACCCAAGATAGCAAGCCTACAAACTATCTTCTAAAGCCTATTGAAAATAGAGTCAAGAGACTCTGCACTTGATGCACTGAAATTCTCATACTGTTGCTTCAAAAGAGTTTTCTGAGTTTTCTTGATAGCTGCATTACCTCCAAATCTTGTTTCAATGGCAGCAAACATAGATTTAGCATCTGGATACTGACTGAATGTTAGTTAATGTTCATTGGAAAGTGCCATGAGTAGTAAACCCCTAGCTTTGAAATCATTCTTTTTATTTGTCTTCTCTTGAGCAGTTATAGGTATAGAAATCTTTGTAACTAATGTGCCATTCTCCTTAGTTGTTTGAGGTACTAACACCTATGAATCGCCATTTTCTATCACTTCCCAAAGTGCATAGTCTTGGATCTAGAAGTACTGCTTAATCCTTATAACCCACATCTCATACTCACCCAATTTGAGTATGGGAAGCTTTGTAGTAGGACCACTATTTGTAGATTCAAGCTCCATGTATTCTAGATCAAAGTTTCTCAAAGAAAAGCTCTGATACCACTTGTTGATCCCAAACCTAGATCGATTCCTTAAGTTGTCTAAGGTTAAATTACCTTGGATAAATCCAAAATAACTTGTTGTAGAAACTTTGTATGTATATCAAAGTGTATGCGGAATCTACACCTTAATACTCTAGAAGTAAAATCAATGAAACAGTAATCTTGAACAAACAAAGATATAACCAAACGCTCCAATATTATTAGATCAATAATACGAGTACTCTTAACTTAGTACTGGGGTTTACAACCTTGAAGCTTTTCTCTTAATCGACTTTGACAACTAAGAAAACTTATATGCAAAACTGATGATAATGTGATATTGTATCTCTCAACTAATGCCCTAGAGCCTCCTTTTATAGACTAAGGAGTCCTAGTCGGCTTACAATACATTCCTAAGATATCTTAATCTTTTCTAAACATAAACGTAATCTTCTAAATAAATACATTATGTATATCTTGTACATAAATATCTCAATACTTATCTTCACAAGTATTCTTGTTCTCCAAACAATCTTTATCTCTTTAATTCGTCTTTATCCTCTTGACAGTAGAAAGTCTTCAAACAGTTGTAATCCTTTCACCAGCAGCACTAATAAACATAAGCAGTAGTAACATTAGTACTAGCAGTACTAATATATACTAACAGTAGTAACTTGTACTAGCAGTCTTAACATTTACTACTAGCAGCACTAACTACTTAGCTTATATTTTAGTCTTCAACACTGAGCAGTCTTAACTTCAACTAACAGCAGTAACTTTATGCTATCAGTACTAAATTATACTAACAGTAGTAACTAGCAGTGGTAACATTATACTACCAGTACTAACCACTTAGCATAATTTCCATTATGTACCTGAGCAGTAGTAACTTCTAAGAATCCATGAAGTCTTTTAAGTCCCAACAATCCTCCCCTAAACTTGATGTTCATCTTCTGAATCTTCAAGTTTCTTCTTTAAAAGTCTTCATCATACTCAGGAAGATGCATTCAAACCTTTCATTTACCTTTTTGCTGCTTTACCATAAGCTTTAGCAGCTGATAGCACATCTCATTTTGATGATCAGTTTGAAGTTTCTTGTTTAGCATATTAGTGATGGTTATTGGTGTGAGGGGATATCTCTTTTCAACCAACATAAAAATGTGGAGATTATCAAACCTTACAAAGTGAACTCCTGATGAATCAATCAACTTCCAAACAGTCACCCTGTATCCTTGTAACATTCTCCATACATCACTTCTTATGTCTGGTTCAAACATAACTTTCAAATCTCCCCACAACACTCTTTCAAATTCATCTTCAGGCCTTATATCACTATACTTTGTCTTTACTATCTTCCAAAGAGCCTCCAAGTCTTCTCTGTCTATTCCTTGTAGCATCCTTATCATTGAAGAGTATCTCTTGGAACTTCCATCTGCTCTTATCAACTGATAATGTACCAACATACCTTCTTTATGAAGCTTGTAATCAATAATCACTGGTAATTTGGTAGCAAGTGGTATAGCATCAATTGCTATATCTTCATCCTTTTTAATCACCAAATGCTTCATTAATTCACCTTCATCATCTTCACTAACTTCATCTGACTCTTTGTCTTCCTCCATTCTTTGTTTCTTTGAGGATTCTTGTTGTTGCTCTTTTCTTGCTCTTTTCCTTCCAAGCATCTTCTTTCTGCTGCCTTTAGCTGTCTGCTCACTACCTTCTACCTTCTTTTCTTTGCTTTCCTGTACCTCAGAACCCATAGCCACAAAGGTATTTACCCTCTTCATTTCCTTGTCAAACAACTTTTGAATTTCATCAAAACTCTTTCCCTTCAAACTGCTTAGTATGTGTATCCGACCCTCGTGCTTAAGATAAGGTAATGACATTTGAGTTATCTTTTAGTGCCTTTAGTATGTGGTCTTTTGTCTTTTTTCTTGTGCTTTTGAGTGCAACAAAATGTTTTCTTCTTTTCTTCCATTAGTTTCCATAATATATTTTTCCTTTTTCCTCATCTGTCAACTCCTCTCTTTCTTTTGATTGAAGTCTTTCAGCCAGCAATCTATCAGCCTCCATCATAGCTTGTGTATTTTCCCATGACTCAATCAATGCTATGTTAGCTTCTTCTTCTTGTTTCCTTGCTAGCTTTTGTTCTTCTATTAATTCAGCATCCAACTTAGCTTGAATATCTCTTGCAATTTGTTCATCAAGAGCAATTTGATCTTTTCTTTTAAAGGAACCTCAAGCTCAATCATAATAACTTTTTGTGGGGGGGAGGGGGGGGGGGGGGGGGGGGGGGGGGGGGGGGGGGGGGGGGGGGGGGGGGGGGGGGGGGGGGGGGGGGGGGGGGGGTGGGAGAACAACGGGGGGGGGGGGGGGGGGGGGGTCTTTAGAAATTAAAGGTTGTGCCTCTTGTGGAACTCTGAACTCACTTGGCTTCTGTACTACCCCTTTAGCCTTGGGTCTTGTAGTTGTTGTTGTTGTAGCAGCAGTAGTAACAACTTTAGGCTTAGCTGCTTTGATCTGAATAAGTGTCTGAGCCAAAGTGATTTCCTCAATAGTTATAGGAGCAACACTATCTTCAACACTAGCAGTAGTAACTGCTTCACCAGCAGTACTATCATCAAGCTTAGTACTCTGTTCATCTTTCTCATCAACTTTTGCTTCCACATGCATCTCATCAGTATCCAAAACTCCAGTATCAAACATCAATTCATCATCCTGTCTTTCTTGAGTTTCATCAACTAAAGTTACCTCAACATCAGCATCAATATCTGCAATACTCCTCCCCTGTTTGGATGCATCTTCATGATCACCCAAACTCTCCTGATCTTCAGAGGACTCAACTCTTCTAGTAATACCAACCTTCTTGAGTCTCTTCAAACCTGTAGTTCTTGAAGTCTTCTTCCTTTCCAACTTCTGGACCCTCTTCTTCAAAGCAGCAATCTCCTTTGCTTGAGCATCCTTTGCTTTTTCTAAATCAAGAACCTGTGTTTGCAATTTGGTACATAAAACCATCAAATCAGTTAGTTGCATGCTATCCTCACCACTAGGTTGTGGATCATTGGAAGGTGTGGGTACACTTTCCTCATGCTCTGTCTCATCTTGAGAAACCTCTGCCTCCTGTCTCTGAGTCTTCTTAGATGGTTGTTTCTTCTTGGGTTTAGAGGATGTAGATGGTTGATCAAGAATGGGTACTTGAGTGGAATCAGTTGGATGATCTGAATCCTCACCCACTTCTTCAGAAGGTTGAACCATCATAGTATCAAATAAGGGTGTTATTCTCCCAGAAAAATCCTTACCAGGTCTCTTCATATTAGCAAAAACTTTCTTTGTGTGAAAGGGATTAACAAAGATCTTCTTATGATGTGACATGTTTCCAAGTTGTTGATTAATGAAAACTTGTAGAAAATGTGGATACATCAAGAATTTGACCCCTCCATCTAAGTGTTTCACCATAGCATCAAAAATGTACTTAGACAGATTAAACTTCTGATTTGTTGCCAAGCATATGATCAAAGAAGCCATTGTACTACTGAACTCATTCCATGCAGTGGATTTAGCACTAAGGCATTGTGTAATAGTGTGAATGAAATACTTCCACTGTGGAGAGAAAAAGGCTTTATAAAAAGTAAGCTTTTGAGAAGGCTTTTCATACCCCATACGTGCCAGTTCTTCAAAAATAGTAACAGTTGGAAGACAATCAGTACCTTCTGCATCATCCAAGTGAAGATCTCTCCTAATGCTTGACTCCGTAATGATAACCCTCTTTTTATCAACTAGGGCTTGTAACTAACGCACCTCGTTAACTGTCTGTACCTTGGCAGTTGCCCAAAATTGTTCAATACAGGATGTGTAGATGATTGGATTGACTGTTAAAGCATAATGAACAGAACTTGCTTTCAAGAAATCAATAATCTCTGCAAACCCATCACTTTCTACAGGTTTTTCCAAGAACGCGACCACATTGTGCGTTTCAGCAAACTTAGGGCTTGACATAATGATGATTTTGATGATCAAAGATGAAAATTGAGTTAGGGTTTATGTTTAGAGAGATTTTAATGGATTGAAAACGAATAATGTGAAAGTAAATGAAACCCTGAATCGAAGTATTTATAAATTCACCCTCAGCAGCAGGAACTTGAACTGGCAGCATTAACATATGCCTAACAGCATTAACTGAACCCAACAGCATCAACATAAGCTTAGCAGCATTAAAGTATACCAGCAGTAGAAACTGTATGCTTAGCAGCATTAACTTCAAAACACCAGTAATTACCCAAATGTCAATCCAAAAATCAATTTTCATCATCAAATTTGATTCTCACAAGCTCTCTTTCTGTTTTTATGCTCACATTATCTCTCAATTCTTTTTGCTCACATAATCACTCATTTCTGTTTTTATGCACACATCTCTCTTTCTATTTTTAAGCTCACTTAATCTCTTATTTCTTTTTGGCTCACCAAGACACTCTTTCTGTTTTTATATGACAGTTGTGTACAAAGTTCCATCAATTCCAATTGTTTCATACTGTCCTCCCCACTTCCAAGTGTGTAACCTCTTGAGAGAGGTGGATCATTGGACTGTTTAGATGTAATCTCAAACCTAGTTTGAGCATTCACATCCCCCAATATGGTATCTTGGCACCTAGGACCACTACCTGAACCAATTCCCTAAGGAGTTAATTCATTAAGTGTTGCCATGGATTGGGTCTTATTTGATGTTACCACTGTCCTGCTCTGCTTCTAAGCTAGAAGCAGTAGTGGCAGCCCTTTCCATTCTGTCACCCAACTCCTTATGGACAACCTCATCACCAACCTTTTTTAGGGGGACCACTAGACTGAGGTATCTTGGTGTCCCGACCTCTTTTGACATGCCTAGATGCTTTTGATTCTTTTAGCATACTTTTGATATAACATATCCTTCCATCCATACTTGACTGCATATTGACATAATAGACCTCCCCTCAAACAATGCTTCAAGAGATAAGAATTTGCTCAACAGTTGTAACTTTGGTTCCCATGTCATCTCAACAGCATTAACTTTTGCCTGGCAGTAGAAATTTTCTGCCTAGCAGTATTAACTTCTGCTTTAATCTATTAATAATTTTACAACAACATGCCTCTATTCATCACAAGCACACTAGAAAAGACTAGATAGACATGTGGGAATTCATGAGGATCCATATTTATGCATAACCCATGAATAAAAGTTAAAAACTATGATCCAAGATCATTAACTTTCTCTCAAACATTTCTTCAAAGGTGAAGTATTCAACATCAGGTATTCAATATGCTTAACCTGCAGATGTTAGTCCATAGCAACATAAAAAGTACAAGATTCCAACAGTATAGTCTTATTGACAGAGCTCAAATTATTAATAACAGTTTAAACAAGCAGTCTTAGTAATCTAAGCAGTTTTAATTATACTTAGCAGTATTAATTGAGAAAACTAACAGTATTAATCCTTTATAAAACTTTTACAAAAACATAAAAAGATATAGACATTTAAGGATTAAGCATTCCAATACTTGAGACCAAGTACTGAAATCTTCCAGCATCAAAACCTTTTATAAGAAGATCTGCAACATTATAATCAGTATGAATTTTAACCATTTATATTAACTTTTTAGTATTGCAATCTCTTATAAAATGATGTCTAATCTCTATGTGTTTTATTTTAGAATGTTGAACAGGCTTTTCAATAATGCAAATAGTACTGTTATTGTCAATTTAATGACAGTGTTCATGAAATTGTACCCATAATCCAACAATTGGTTTTGAATCTAGAGTACTTGTCCACAACAATTAGCAGCAGCTACATATTCAGCTTTAGTTGTAGAAGTGGCAACCATAATCTGCTTCTTACACTGCCAAGATATCAACCTGTTTCCTAAAAACTGACAACCTCTAGTTGTAGACTTCCTATCTTGAGTTGCTCCAGCATAGTCACTATCAGTGTAAGCAACCAGTTCAAATGGAGGAGAATCCATGAATTACCAAAGGCCTAAAGGTTGGCATGGCCATTTCAGTATCTAAAAAATTTCTCGTTGAACTGCTAAGAGTATGTGCGATATCTTTGGGAGTAACTATTGAAACTAGCACATGCACATACAGCAAAAACATGATATCTGGTCCTAGATGTAGTGAGAATACATCAAAGACTCCAATCATAGATCTATAGAGATGTACATCAACATCATCAGCATCTCCAGCCTTGACCAAAGGTTTTTCCAAATCAATAGGAGTTGAAGCAGACTTCATATCAGAGTAGTTGAATTTCTTCAAAATCTCAGCTACATATCTATCCTGACTGATAAATATTCCATCTTCATTCTGTTATACTTGTAATCCTAGAAAGAAAGTAAGTTCTCTCATAGAACTCATCTGAAACTTATCCTTCATTAACTTCTCAAATCCATTATATAACTCCTTGTTTGTAGAGCCAAAGATAATGTCATCTACATAGACCTGTACAAGCAAAATATCCCTGATTCGTAGTTTTGTACACGTAAAATATATAATAAAATAATATAATCCTAAGAGTAATTAAGAAGGTTACCAAGTTACCCTTGATAAAATTCACTCTCAAAAAATATATATAATATAATATAAAATACGTATATTAAACCGGGCAAGTATGATCACCCGGGTCGTTTCCCCAATGACTAGTGAAATTGAAACCACGTTTAGGTTTGGATCCTGATTTGAATGGAACAAAGATATTTTGGATAAGCTATTGCTATGAAATTAAGAAGCAACAAATAATGACAATTAAGCAAATAAACAAATTTTAAATCCCTAAAAATGTAAACTAAAATTTCACTAAATAAAGAAAAATTCCTAAAATTATTGAAAACTAAAAGCCCTAATTTTTATCTTTTTATAAAAGTTTAATTAAACTAATTAAAAATCAAACCTAAATACTAATTAAAATTAATAAACTTAATTAAAAACTTAACTAAGGATTAACGGTGCAAAAAGGAAAAGGACTAACGGGGAACTAACTGAAAAACAATTAAATTGAAAAGTTACACTTTCTACCCTGAGAATCTATCCCGACAGCAAACTAAGACCCGAATTAAGGTCAAATTTGAAAAGTGCTTAAAATGAAAAACTCAAAGAAGCAAAGTTGTAAAGGAATATTGTGGGAACAAAATTAATAAAAGTAACTAGGACTGAAACTCACAAATAAGCTCTCAAAGAGCTTATCTTTAAGCTGTTACAGAAAGGATGGCTTATCCCTTGGTTTTAGAAAATAAGCTATAGAAAACTCAAAACTAGATCAAAATGAAAAAGGAAAGAAGTTCTAAAGAGCTTATGATGTGATTAATCTATAAATGAAAAGAAACTAAAGCTTAAACTACTTTTACGCTACTGAAATTGATCATGAAATAAGCAAACTCAGGAAATAAGCAAAGAAACACAAACTTCAAATAAGCTAGAGAACTAAATAAGCTGAACTAGACTTTAAAACTTAAAAGACAACTTAAACTACTTATTATCCATCTAAATAAGCTATAAAATCTAGACTTAAAGGCTGATTTAACTAATTAAGACACTAAAGATTCTAAGTACTGTTTTTGGATTTTTTAGGTTTTTATGACTTTTGACAGCTAAATTTAACTAGGAAAATAAGCTAGAAATTGCAAATTAAGACTTAAAATGTATTAAGCTATATTAAAACTTAAGTCCTACTGAGTTTGTTAAGCTAAATCCTAAAATTACTCATCTAAATTAAGCTAAGAACACGGCAGTACTAACTTGTGAAAGCAGTACTAACTTGGAGGTTAGTACTGGTAGTGTAAAGGCTAAGCAGTACTAACTTAGGTTAGTACTGTTAGTGCAATTTTGAGAATGCACTAAACCAAACACTACTTAACCATTATGACAGATTTGAGAAAAGCTTTTTAAGAGAAATCTAATGAACAAGCACTAAATACCAGATAAAAACTAGCTTAAAACAAACTTAATAATCATGATTAAACAACTGAATAAGCTTTAATCTAAGATCTAAACTATTTAAACTAATATTTTTGGATTTTATGAGTTTTTATGACAGAAATTGATAACTAAAGATCTATAACTACTTAAGCAAAAACAGATGAAGACAAATAACTAAATAGCACTAAAAGAGACATTTAAACACTAATAAGCAAGAGAATAAGCAAATAAGCAATTTTAAGCATAAGAACTATATCTAAGCAATTAAACTAAAATTAGAGATTAATGAAAAGAGAAACTTACTTAAACCTTTAGCTAAACAAAAGGCACCAATTAAGGCAGCTACAAGCTCTCTAGCTTAGTAATAAGCTAGAGTAAAAGTCCTTGGGATCTCTTCCAAGGTAAGATCCCCTTCCAAAAGCTTAGATCCAATCAGATCCATATGAGATTAAACTGATTTAAGGTTTAGATAAGGTTAATACTGAATTCAAACAGCTCTATTTCAGCTTATAGACTGAAAGAGCTTAATATGAGCTTATTGAAACAATTGGGCTTAATAAGAGAGCTTATGACTTTAATTGAAAGTTTAGAAAACGAGATTTAAAACATTAAAAACTGAATTTCATTAATTGAATAAGCTAATTACATTACTTGGAAAAGGAAATTACATTTAAGAAAGATACAAATTGAAGATAGACTAAAAATCGACTAAAAGCTAGATAAAAATAAAACGTAAAAACTAGGATCCTGTGTGTGTGAGAAGTGAGGTCTTTTTATAGTGCCAAGCTGAAGCTTCTAGGTCCTCTGCCTTGCTCTCCAAACTTTTAATCTCTGCCATACATTGCTTCAATCATTTGATCATCATTTATAGCCGTTTGATCAAGATGTGTGTATCTAAGGATCGCCAACGTGTCATTCCTTTGATGTGACGTTTATGTTAGTTTTGTGAGTAAATTAGCACAAAAACCCACATAAACTTGTGCTTCTTTAATTGTTGACGTGGCTCTTCTTTAATGAATCCCCTTGATTAGACTAATTTGTCCTTGAATTTGTGCTTGAGCTCCCTTGAATTGATCAACGCAC
>BQNB010114499.1:2352-21741 GCA_026074375.1 Tanacetum coccineum
AGAGGAATTGCTATAACTTCAAGGGGAAATTATGTAGCTGGTCAACCAAGAGTTGTGAAGTGTTATAACTGTCAAGGAGAAGGGCATATGGTGAGACAGTGCACTCAGCCAAAAAGGCCAAGGAATGCTGCATGGTTTAAGGAGAAATTGATGTTAGCCAAAGCTGAGGAAGCGAGTCAGATATTGGATGAAGAGCAACTTGCATTTTTAGCAGACCCTAGAATATCAGAAGCTCTAGTTGCTCAGCAGACAATCCCTCAGAATTAAGCTTTTTAGACTGACAATTTGGATACATATGACTCAGATTGTGATTACTTATCCTCAGCTAAAGCGGTTTTGATGGCAAATATTTCAAGCTGTGATCCTGAAGTTCTCTCTGAGGTACCATATTCTAATTCTTATCCGAATGATATGATTAATCAGGATGTGCAAGAGATGTAGTATTCTGAAGAAACACATATTGACGATTTTCAAGATAATGAGATACATAATGATAGTAATATCATTCCGTATTCTCAATATCTGCAAGAGTCACAAAATGCGGTTATTCAGGATACTAATCCTTCTGCACCTAATGATTTATTGGTGCTATCTTTGGTTGAACAAATGACTGATCACGTAGCTCATCTAGATAAGGAAAATCAGACAAATAAAATGGTAAATGAATCATTAACCGCTGAGCTTGAGAGATACAAAGAACGATTCACCATTTTTGAACAAAGAATTAATGTAGATTTGAATAAAAGGGAAAAATTAATAGATTCTCAAATAGATGATTTAATTCGGGATAGAAATGCAAAGCTTGCGGCTTTTTAGCAGAAGATCGATACACTTAAAGAAACTCTTTCTAATAATGTCAAAGAAAAGGAGTCTTTATAAAAAACATTAACTGTTTTCAAAACAGAATCTAAAGAAAAAGAGTCTAAATACATTGACAAGGAAATTGTTTTGGAAAACAAAATAAAGAATTGAAGAATATTATTTGTAAGATGTATCGATCTACGCAAGCAATGCATATGCTAATGAAACCATAAGTTTTTACGATGACACCCATAAACAAGCTCTTGGTTATCAAATTTCGTTCCATCTTAAAAAGGCTAAGCGGATTCAACCAACATTATATGATGGTAGTGTTATTGCTAAAGAATATGCTGTGATTTCTGTGATTGATGATGAAGAGACATTGATTTTGGAAGAAGAGAGTCGATCAAAGATGCTTGATAAACAAAATGATCCAATTTTAATAGAAAAGAAGATTAAGATTTCTCTAATTGACTATTCAAAATTGAATAAGATTAAAGAAGATTTTGGTAAATGTTTTGTCACTCAAAAAGAATTGTCTGCAGAACGAGCTTTCTGGTTAAAACATTCGTCCCTTTTTGACACACCCGTTACGTCACATACACCTGCTAGAATCGAAGCTCCTAGTAAACTTTCTAAGGTAAGTTTGGTAAATGAAAGTCTTAAAAAGCTAAAATATCAACTGGTCATTGGTTGCGTGTGTAAGCACTAGTCAAATTTATATATGTAAAGTATAAATCCCGTGACAATTCTTTCCAAATTACTTCTCAAACAAGAGAAAATAAAAGGATAAAATCTCACTTAAGAAAACACAATACGTATATTTTTAACCGGGAAGTATTTTCTTCTCGGGTCGTATCCCAACGAAGTCGTGAATTGAGATTCGAGAATAATTCGGATTCAAGTCAAGAATGGGTAAAGGATTTTTGAACTTTGAATTATACTACGAATATAATAGCACAAACTAAAAATAATTAACTAGCACGAAATTTAAATACACGAAACTTAAAAACGTGAGCTAAAACTGAAATATAAAATCTAAGGCACTACTTTTAACAAATTTTATACCTAAAAATCACAAAATTTAAGAGAAAATTTTAGGAAAAAGAATTAGAATTAGAATTTTTTAGCTATTTTTTAATTTTATATGATTTTTTAAAGAAAAATGAATTACTAAAAATAAACTTTTTCTAAAATTTAAACACTACAAATCTAATTTTTATTTTTCAAAAATACTAGAATGAAAAAGAAAATTATTACAAAAAGAATTAGATTTTTCCAACTATTTTTCTATTTTCTATGATTTTCTTAAGAAAAAGAAATTACTAAAAACCTATTTTAATTTCTAGAAAATACAAACTTAATTGGAAAAATAAAGAAAAATGATTTTTAACTACTAAAAATGTGCAGAAATCCAATGGTATAAAAATGCCCAATTTTTACTAATCAATTGAACCCTAATTTTGATAATTAAAATATAAAACCTAATTTTATTAAACTAATTTTAAAAATATTAAAACTATTTTATTAACCTAAAAAAACAAGGTAGAAAATGTAAAGAATGAAAGTAAAGGGTAGGCGGGGTAATTAAAAGAAATTTACACTATAATGAAAACAATCAACCTTTAACTATTGAAAAAGTACCAAACAGTCCCTACGATTTGGCTTATTTTTTGCTTATCTAAAAAATGAAAATCAGCAAAAACTTAAAACTTCAAAGTTAAAC
This sequence comes from Tanacetum coccineum, assembly GCA_026074375.1. Classification (NCBI taxonomy): domain Eukaryota; kingdom Viridiplantae; phylum Streptophyta; class Magnoliopsida; order Asterales; family Asteraceae; genus Tanacetum; species Tanacetum coccineum. The sequence continues at coordinate 4,880 of BQNB010114499.1, forward strand.
CTGAGCTTATACACTACAACTTTAACAAAAGCACATTGAACTTTTATCAACTAGATAAGCTAAAGTTTAAGCTTCTAAACCTGCATTACAGAAACTATGGTTTAACTTGAAAATTCTAACTTTCCTAATATTTTGCTTATATCTAGCTTATTACTTAATGAAAATGAAAACCAAAAAAAGCTATAAGAAGCTTATTATGTGTACTAAGAATGTCTAAAAAGAAATAAGCTAATAGTATACTAGATTATCAAGAGATTTGATCTTAAAAAAACTAAAGTTCAGCTTAATGATTGGAATTAAGCAATTCTAATAAGCTAACTAACTTAAAACTAAATCCTAGAAACTAAAATTTTGAAAATAAGCTATTCTATGATTATAAAAGAAACCTAGATAAAAGGAATTTTGAAATAACAACTAGAACTTAGGAATCCAAAAGAAAATAAGCTAGAAATCTCAACTGCTATTATACCACTTTTGCAAGAACATAAAAGCTAACCTAAAGCTTAAAAATAAAACTCAAAAGATTATCTTTTTGTTGAATGTAATGGAGTACTTTAAGATGCTTTAAAACGAAGTTTAGAGACTCTCTAATTACAATATGCTAAAAAGTAATCTAGAAAAATGGTGGTGCAAACAGCAGTATTAGGTACTGGCTTTAATATGCTTATGCTGATATATTTGTGTGTAAAAAAACTTAAATGCGCAGGCTCAAGTTACTTCTTAAGAGCTCATGATCTAATTATTTATTGTTTCTAAGCCTACAAAATTGTACACAATTTGAAACCTATAGAAAGTTGGTTTTAATTCACTTATAACGTCTTAGAACTTACTTGATAACTTAAACATAAAAGAATTTGGCCCTGGTGCTCAGCAAAAGCTCTGTAGGAGTTAAATATACTTGAAAGTCCTACAATCTAGATCTTGCTCATCCTTTTTTTAAAACTTGTATTTATTCTAAATATCTTAAAAAATATGTATAGAGTTTTTGACAGATTAATGTTGATCTTTGTAGAGTCAAAACACACCTTAACCCAACACTAGTTAACTAGAACATTGTCCCAATGAATTTACATTAAGAATCGTTATTTTTAATACTAAGAAATGAGCTGTTTAAAATTTTTATATCTACATCATCGTTATTGTTAACTTTAACTAATTAATCCTATTTAAGGCACTAAAGAAAACCAAAATCTTATTAAAGAAATAGTAAGAGGTACTCAGCTTTGCTTATCTCCTACTCTTATGACATGAAATTGAAAAGCAAAATGAAATTAAACAGGATTTAACTGAATTGAAAGCCTTAAAAAAATATAAAAATAAAGACTAAAAAACATACCTTTTGAAAAGATATGTGAACAAGAGTGAATAGCAATAAGGCAAATGATTTTATAAAATTTGAAATTAATTGAATTGAAAATTAACCAATGAGAACACCTTTTGCATTTTATGAATGTTCTCTGAACTTAATTAGGTCACTCTTGTTGAGGGTGAGTGACCTTTAAACAAATTCCAATTAAGGGCCTACATTAGCTCTAAAGCCAATGAAGCTATAGGCTAATAAGCTTGAAAGTTTGCTTTATCACTTCTCATTGCTTCAAAATCTATCACCACTTGAACTTCAAATGACCTAGTTGAAGAGAATAGCAAAGTCAGTATTTTTAAAAGCTTCTTTTAAACAAAATTTGAAACATTTGTTTAAGAACTAAGAAAACATAAATTAGCTAAATGAGCTTATTTCAAGGCTTATTATGCATAAAGAAACAGCTACTTTCTTATTAATAACATGAAAACTTATTAACACAAATCAACTCAACTATTTTATTTGCTTTAAGACAGGAAAGAGTTACAAGGTAATGTAACTAGTTTAGTTACAATGGACTTGAAAGAGTTAAAAGCTTTAAATTTCGAAGAGTATGAAGCGCAGTAAACGTAATATTGAAACGAGTAAATTACAAAGAAATGTTAACTCACTAAACTATCTATAACTCCCAACTATCTATTTCAAGTTCTATTATAAATGAGAGTGAAAGAGGATGAGAGCTTCAATCGTTCAAAGCCCTTGGATTTATTCTTTGACATTTAAGCCGTTGGATGTCCTTTTGGTGAGGTCGTTAGCCACAATAGGAGCTGCCTCGTCATAAAAAATGACCAGGGAGATGGTCAAATACGAGGTGGGGGGTAGTTGGAAGAGACGGGTAAAGGATTTGGAGAGTTTTGGGTTTGTTCGGGATTTGGCGGGAAAAGTGGTTATAAGTGGTTAGAGGAAAAAGTATGACCCGCGTGATGTTTGAAAGTTTAGGAATATTACACAACTAGCCCTTGTGTTTCTTTCTTCGTTAGTTGTTGTATAGAAAGATGTTTGAAATTTGACAGTTCTGGCCCTTGTAGTTTTAAAACAAGAAAATGGGCTTTTTGGTTTTGGGCTTTTATTGGATTTTTGTGATCCAATGTATAGACATGGGCCCAAAGGGTTTAGTTATTTTTTAGTTTAGTATTTCTGCATCCTCTTCTTCAAAGGGTTATAATGGTCTTTTCACTTCAAACTTGACCTTTTTCTTTACTTTCTATTGTCTTTTCTCAACCACGGTCTTAATCCGGCTTTCGATATTGGCTTCAAATCTCTCTCTTGTACTTGTCTCTTCATTTCTTGTTGGTTTTTGCTCGTTTTTACTCTTTTTGACTTTGATATCCTTTCCTGCACACTGAGACACAAAAGCACACATATATCCATCTTTTGGCATATTTTTTTGGCTTTTATTGGCAAAATCTTGGGTATTTTATGTATACAATTTAGCACTTATCAACGACATATAGGATTTGGATTACAGGGAATGACCAACATGGCGAACTAATCTCCTGTTAAACCTGAGTTTTGTATGCAGTAGCAATAATATCCATCCGTTAGCCCGTATAAACCTTCCAAATCACTTGCAAAATAGGGTTTGTAAACTTTGATCCTTCCACTAGAAATTTGCATGTATTCATTGGGGGTCATTCAGTTCTTAATTATTTCATCAGTCTCAAATACTTCAGACGAATTCTGTAGAAGAAGGGTTAACGAAGCCCATCATCCCAACACAACTAACCCTTTTCTCATTTGGATAACCTTTCCCAGAAACACGTGGGGATTATGACGATCGGTTAATGGAGTCCTTTGGTTAAAATCGGAGATGACTAAAACTATATTCAATATGCATGTGCCAAAAAAGAATTTGGTAAGTTACAGTTTAAAAACAACACAATACAAAATTGGACCATTTTTAAAATTAGAAATGAAGATAAGTCTAGGGGGATCCATCATCCTTACCAAACAATAAAAGGGTTCTATTGAGGGTGCCTTGAGTTAGGTGAAGAATACAAGCATGATCAAGAGGTTATTGATTAGATTAAAGGGCATACAACGTAGAGTGGGCATGAGTCTAACTTAAAGACTCGTTAATAAACAAAAGTGCTAATGTCGGAGACAACCGTCTTTTAATCAAAAATTTCATTTTCTCGGTATATTAGTTGGTTTGCATGTTTACCTTATTTTTGCAGGTTCCAAGCAGCAGGAGCAGTCTCAATTTACACGACTCGAAGCTGTAATTTGTGGTAGTTGTGCTTGATTTAGCAGCAGTTTCGGGTAATTGCTAAAGGTTAGCCATAACCAATTTAATACGACGTAAAACCATACCAAAGGTTTGCACCATAAACAATAACTAAAGTTTTCCAAATATATACCACATGATTACTTTAAAACTTTTTTTTTTTTTTTTTTTAAAACAAACAAATTTTTTTTTTTTTTTTTTTTTTTTTTTTTTTTTTTTTTTTTTTTTTATAATTTTTTTATATATTTTTTTTTTAAATAACATAATTACAAGAACAAAACTATTTTTTAAATTTATCCAATTTTTTAAAGGCGTAACCATCGGAAGTTTATCGTCGTACACTCTTTCTGAAAATCCTTTAAATTACGTTTTAATACAATGCTAAACCTTTTACACCTAATATGAACTTTGGGGTATGTTCTATGGAAAGCCCTCCCGAGACTTTCATCTAGTCCACTAGGCCAACAAGTGGTTTAAAAGCGCTTGTTGCATTAGCTAAATGAATTGTGATTCCTACGAAAGTGAGTTTAGGTTTGTATTTCTTGTATATTTCTCTTTGAGTGATTTTGTGCTATTAGTTTGTTTTAGTTATCACTTGGGATATTGAGCTTACTCAAGATGGATATTTTTTCTTCAGCTTATTACATTTCATATGTTTTGAAGAAAAGCTCAGGGGAGTTTCTTATTCTAATTCTACTCTTTTTTATTTATTTCATTTCCTTAATGTACAATAGGGACATTATACAAATCAAGTGGGGTATGGGAGTATAATTATCACTTGACCTATTCTTGCCTTTGATTTTCTAGTTTTCTTTGAAAATTTATGCCAATTTTAAATTTTTTACATGATTTCCTTACTAAACTAAAATTAATCTTTGCCGAATGCACATTAACCTTTATTATTACTTGGTGAGGCAAATCCCCCCCCCACATTCAACTCACACACCACCCCCTTTTTTCAAGCCTAATGTTCTCGTTTTCATCTCATTATACAAAAATACCACCAAACTTGCATGTAATATTTTTCGAGACCTAAATTTGATTTAGCATGACTAGATGGTTCAAGAATTGGCTCATATAGGTATTCACCCAATAAGCCTATATGTTGCATTTATCGACTTGTTACATGACTTGTCGACCATCATGATAAAAACCCTTTTATTGCATCATCATAGTGCAAGATACCCTAGAGATCACCCTGTTTATAGCAATCTATGTTTTCACTCAATATTATATGTTTCGTTACACCATTTCACCTTAACCAACCATGTAGTCTATATTTATCCTGGAGTTAAAATTTCTGGCTACTTAAGTCTATGGTTCAGGAAAATGGTCCGAAGATTGGCACTTTCGTTGATGACATATTATTTTGATCATGGAAGACCCCCCGGTATTATCACTTTCAATACTGTTTATCTTAAGTGGGGGGATGTTTGATATATAAAGGAGTATTGTTAAACAAAAAAAGGAAAAATAAGGTGATGAAACTAATAATGCCACCTAGTGTTAAACTCACTGTAGGTTGGTAAAACAAAAACTAATAAGTAAAAGGTGGTGGTGGCAACTATATAAGCCACCTTAGTCATTTCATGGGGATGGTGCAACTATAAGAATCCAGTGAAGTATGGGTGTTTTGCCACGCTCGCAAAGATCACATTATTAGCTAACCCATATTGATGATATGATCAGATTATCGCACTCAAAGACGGGACTATGGATGGACAATAGCCTTTAATGAATACCTTAAATTATATATGACTATTTTTTTGTGTTTTTTATCTTAACACCAATTAAATGTGTATCATATGTCTATCCTAACCCTTATATCACCCAATAAGCATGTGTTATGTCACCCATGTTGCCTTTAAGAATTGTTTAGATCCTAATTCTAACTGTGCAGTAGTTGCTGTTTCATTCCCATTGCTTATGAAAGGAATATATGCTATGACTGTTGCAGTGATCGCGATCAACACAAATGACACTTAGACTAGTTGAAGTGTTGAGGTGACTTGTGATCCCTCGTTTCGTGAGGTGTTCGACGGATTTGTTGTTTTTAGCATTAAGTCTTTTAGAGATCCTTTTCGTAAGTTTAATTACAGTGTTTTCCGGTTTTGATATTTTGCTTTAAGGTTTCGTGAGGGCATGCTGTATGTGGGGGGGGTGGGGGGGGGGTGGGGGGGTGGGGGGGGGGGGGAGGGTAGGTGGGGGGGGGGGGGGGGAGTGGGAGGGTTGGGGGGGGGTTAAGTGGAGGGGGGGGGGGGAGGGGGGTTTGAGTAGGGGGTGGGTTTTTCCGCATAATCTTATATCTTTCACCATACGGTGAGGGACGTGGGGGGGGAAGGGGGTGATGGGGGCAGGGGTGGGGGGTGGGAGTGGGTGCGGGTTTGGAGGGGGGTCTCAATAATGGGAGTGTGTTCAAGGGGGGGGGTAGCGGGGTGGAGGCTGGTGTGGTTGTCCTAATAGTGTTGTGAGGGGAGGGGTGGAGAGTGGGATAGGTGGTTAAGGGGGGAGGGGGGGGGGGGGAGAGGGGGGGGGGTTGGGGGGGGGTTGTGGGGGTGAGGCGCGCGGGGGTTTGAGGGGGAGGGGGGAGGTGGGGGGGAGTGGGTCGGGGGGGGGGGTTACGAGGGGTAAGAGGGCGGGGGGGGGGGGTGGGGGGTGGTGGAGGTAGGGGGGGTGCGGCGGGGGGGTTGGGATGGGGGTGGTTGGGGTGGGGGGCGTTGGGGGGTGGGGGGGGGGGGGCGGTGCGAGGGGGGGGTGGAGGGGGGGGGGGCGGGGGTGGGGGGGGGCGTTGAGGGGGGGTGTGGGGGGGGGGTGGGGGGTGGGGGGTTGTGGGGGGTGTGGGGGGGGGAGGGGGGGGGGGGGGGTGGGGTGGGGGGGGTCGTAGGGCTGGGAGGGTTAGGGGGGGGGGGGGGGTTGGTGGCGTATTATGGTTCCATCATGGGGAGGGTGTAGGGGGGGTCGTTGGAGGGGTTGAGTGGGGGGCGGGGGGGCGCGCTGTAAAGATTGAAAGGGGATTACGAAATAATCATTGGTTTTTTTGTGGTGGTTGAGGGTGGTAGGGTAGGTTAAGAGGGGTGGGTTGGGGATTCACACTAAATACCACGTGGGGGGGGGGCAAAGGGTGGCGGGTTTCAATAGGGGGGGGTATAAGGGGGGGGTTGGGGTTTTGGGGGCGGGGGAGTCGTGGGGGAGTGGTTTGGGTGGTGTTGGAGTGGGGTTGGGGGGGAGTGGGAGGGGTGGTAAAAAGGGGGGTATGGTGGGGGGGGTGGACGGGGGGGGTTGTTTCCTGGTAAGGGGCTCGGTTGGCGGGGGGTAGCCCACACAAGGTGTTAGGTGAGGTGGGGTGACGGGGGGTAGGGGTTGATGGAGGGGGGTGTGGGGGGGTAGGGCAGTTCAATTCGAGGGACAAAACAGGGGCGGGGTAGGGGGTGGGGGGTGGGGGTTGGGGGGTTTTTTTTGGGGAGGGGGGGGGGGGGCGCGGGGGGTGTGTGGTTCGGGTGAGGTGTGGCGTGGGGTTGGGGGGGTTGGGGTGGCGGTGGGGGTTGTTGGGGGGGTGTTGGTGGGGGGGGTTATGGGAAGGGTTATTAGTGGTATGTTAGGTGTGTGGTGGGGGAGGAGGCGTGGGTTGGGGGGTGTGTGGGTGGGGGGGGTGTTTTGGTGCGTGGGCGTGGGGTTTGTGTGTTGTGTGTGTGAGGTTGGGGGATGTGCGTTGTGGGGGTGGTGGGGGGGGTGGTTGGTGTGAGTTGGGGTGCTTTTGGTTGGGGGGGCGAGGGTGTGGGGTGGTGGGGGAGGGGTGGTGTGGGTGTGGTGGTCTGGTTGGGGGAGGGGTGTGTTGCTCGGGGCGTTTTGGGGGGTTGGTGGGTCGGGTTGCGGGGTATGGGGTGGGGTGTGGGGGGGGGGGGGGTGGTGGTTGGAGGGGGCGGGGTTGGGGGGGGGTGTAGTGGTGTGGGGTGGGCGTGGCGTGGTTGGGGGTTGGGTTAGGTGTGTTGAATGGCGCGGGGGGGGGGGTTGGTGGTCGGGTGTGGTGGTCGTGGTGGGGGGTGGGGTGTTGTGAGGGGGTAGGAGCGTTAGTTGGGGTTGAAACTGTATAAGGTAGGGTTTAGTAGGGTGGCGGGGTGGGGGTTTGGGGGGGGTGGGGGGTGTTCGGGGGGGTTCTGGTGGTGTGGGGCGAGGGGAGTGGTTAGGGTTGGGGGGGTTGTTGTTAGTGGTGTTGTTGGTGGTGGGGGGAGCGTTGGAGAGTAGTGGGGGAGGAGTGGGTTGGTTGTGGTGGTTGGGTGGGGAGGAGGGGGTGAGTGTGGTGGGTTGGGTGGGGGGGTGGTGGCGGTGGTGGTGTGAGTGGTCGTTGGGTGGGGGGGTGGGCGAGGGTGGGGGGTGGTTGGGTGCGTGGGGGTGAGGGGCGCGGGTGTTGGGAGCGGGCGAGGGGGGTGCTGGGGGGTGGGGTTGGGGGGGGGCGTTCGGGGGGGTTTTGGGTTGGGGGGGGGGGGGGGGGGGGGGGTGGGGATGTGATGGAGGTGGTAGTTGGGGGGGTTGGGGGGGGGGAGGGGTGGGTGGGTTTTTTCTTGTTGGGGCGTGTAAAGAGGGTGTAGTTGGTTGGGGGTCATTGGGGGGGGTCTATAAGGAGGGTGGTTTTAACGGGAGGGGGCGTCGGGGTGTAGGGAGGTGAGGCTAGAGGTGTGTTGGGGGGGTTAGGTCCTTGGGGGGGGGTAATGGATTCTTGAGTGAGGGGGGGTAGGGTGAGATGGGGTTTCATGGTCGTTAGGGGGGTGGGTGGGGGGGGTGGAGTGGGGGGGGGTGGGGGTGGGAGGGGGCGGTTCGGGAAGTGAGGTGTGTGGGGAGGGGGGTGGGGTTATAGGGTTTGGTGGGTTGGGGTTTCGGGGGGGGTGAGGTTTGCGGGGGGGGTAGGGGGGGGTAGGGGTGGGGCAGCGTGGCGAGGTTCGGAGGGGGGGCGGGTGGGCGTGGTGGGATGAAGATGGAGTTTTATCGTTGGGTGTGCGGGTGTTGGGGGGTGGGGGGGGGCGGGTAATGGGGTTGGGGGTGTGGGTGGAGCCGGGTTGGAGTGGAAGAAGGGATGTGGTTTGTTTGAAGGGGGGTGCAGTGGTTCGAATGGTTGTAGGGGTGGGGTGGGGGTGATGGGGGGATGGGGGGGAGGGCGGTGGTCGGTGGGATTAGACGGGGAGGTTGGATTCTTGGTGTTTTGGATGCGACGTGTGGTTCTGGGTTTGCTCATGAAGGTGGTGGTGGTATATTAGGGATGGTGGGTCAATGGGGGGGGTTAGGTAGGGGGGGGGCGGGGGTGTGGGGTTTGTGAAGGGCGAGGTTGTCCGTAGGGGCGGGGGGGGGGGGTTAGTAGGAGGGGGGGGGGGGACGCGGGTTGGAGGGAGGGGTGGGGGGGGGAGGGGGGGGGTTAAAGTATAGTGGGCTGAGGGGGAATGGTGAGGTGGTCTATGTGGGGGGTGGTAGTGGGGTGTGGGGGGGGTTTGGGGGTTGGTTTGATGGGGTGGTCTGATGGGGGGGGGCGGGGGGTGGGGGTGGTTAGGGGAGGGGGTTTTGTAGGACGGAGGTGTGGTTGAGGGGGGTTGAGTTTGGTGAGGCAGAGCGTTGAAGTGGGGGGGAGAGGGTGGGTGTGGTGGGGTGTTCCGTGTGATCGGGGCAGGCGGTTCTGACGAGAGGAGGCAGAGGTGAGGTTGGTGCTGTGGGTATGGGAAGTTGTAATGGTGTTGTGGGCGGTGGGTCTGAGTGGTGTGGGGGTGGGTGGAGGTTTGTGGGGGTGGTGGGAGGGGGGGTGAGGCCTGGGGGGGGGGGGGGTGGCGGGGGGGGGGTGGGGGGAGGGGGGTTTGAAAGGGGGGAGTGTGAGGTTCTGATGGGGGGTGGAGGAGTGGGGGGTTAAGGGAGGGTGGTGGGGGTGTCTGGGTTGGTACTATAGGGAAGGTGGGGGGGTGTGGTGGTTCAGCTTCAATACGTGGGGAGGGGAGGGGGGGTGAAAGGGGTTTTCTGGGGGGGGTATGTGGTTATACAGCGGGGGGTGGGGAGCAGATTAGTTAGGATGAAAGGGGGTGGTGGAGGGGTGGGACGGGGGGTGGTAGGGGTGGGGGGGGGCCGGTGGGGGGTAAGGGGAGTAAGGTGGGGGTGTTTATGGGGGTGGGAGGGGGGGTGGGTGGTTAGAGGGGGGGGGTCTGGGGTTGGGGGGGTTTTGGGGAAGGGGGCGTAGTGTTGGGGGGTTGAGAGTAAAGTGGTGGATGTCTGATCGGGGGGGGTATAAGGGGGGTGGCGGGTGGGGCGGGGGTTTACGTGTGTGGGGGGGTTGTGGGTTGATGGTGGGTATTGGGTTGGAGTGGGTTCAGGAGTTGGGCGGTTAGTATTGGTGTGAATGTCGGTGGGGGGGGAGGGTAAGGGTGGGGGGGGTGGAGTAGGGTGGGCATAGCCGGGGGGGGGTAGGAGGTAGAAGGGTAGACGGGTGAGGGGTGGGGGGGGGGGGGGGGGTGGGGGGGGTGGGTGGGAGGGGGGGTTGTTGCAGCGTACAGTCAGCGCGGGTGAGGGTTGGGGGGTGGGTTGGGGGGGGGGGTTGGGGGTGAGGTGGGGTTGTTTATGGTCGAAGTGGGGGGGGTGGGTAGGGTGGGGGGGGGGGGTGGGAGGGGTAGGGAGTGTGTGGTGGTGGCAGGGGGGGGGGAGTGAGTGGTAGAGGTATGGCGGAGGTGGGACGGTTTGGGGGGTGGGGGGGTAGAGAGGGGTTAGGAGGCGTTGGGGATGGGGGGTGGAGTAGGGGGGGGGTTAGGTTTAATGGGGTTGGGTGGGGGGGGGTGGGGTAAGGTGCGGGGGTTGGTCGGAAGTGGGAGTGGGTGTGGGGTGTGGTGTGGTTTCGGGGGGGGTGGTCTTATTGGGGGGGTATTGATTGGTGCGGGGAGGGGGGGGGGGGGGTTGTAGGGATGGGGGGGGGGTTGGGGGGGGGGGGGGGGTGGTGGGGGGGTGAGTAGGGTGGGTGTAGAGGGGGGTAGGGTGGTGGAGGGCGTGGGTTGGCTGGGTTCAATATCGGTTGGAAGGGGCTGGGGGGGTAGGAGGTGTGAGGGGTCAGGGTTTGGTGGGGTGGATGTGAGAGGGAGTGTCGGGAGTTCTAGTTTGGGTGGTTGGTCCATCGGATCTTAGGGTGGGTTTGCGTGTGGAGTGCGTTAATGTGAGAGGAGGGTTGGGTTGTGGGGGGGGGTGGGGGCGGGGGGTTGGGGTAATGGGGGGGGGGGGCAGTTTGGGAGGGGGGTGAGGTGGCAGGGAGGGGCGGTTATACGCAGGGTGGGAGGTGGTGGTAGTGAGGGGTGGGGGGGGGAGGGGTGAGCGTCAGGGGGGGGGTTTAGGTGTTGGGGGGGAGGGATTGGGGAGGTTGAGGTGCGGTCCGGGTTGTGTCATGTGGGGTGGTTGGGGTGGTGGGTGGGCGTAGGATAGGGCGGTTGCTAGGGGGGGGGGTTGCGGTTGGGGGGAGTGGTTGTATTTCGGGGGTGGGGGGGGGGGGGGGGGGGGTGTCGTCTGGGGGTGGGGGGGTGGAGTCCGGAGTGGGGGATGGGGGGGTTGGCGAGTGGGGGGGTTGCTAAGAGTAGCGGTGTTGGGAGGGAGGTGGGGGAGGGGGGGGTGCGGGTGGGGTGGTTTGCTTGGTAGTTTGAGTTGTGTTGGTGGGGGGGGGAGTGAGGGGCGGGGTCGCGGCGGGGGGTTGTGGGACGTAAGGGGGTTGGAGTGGGGTAGGCGTTGGGGGTTGTAAGGGGGGGGGAGGTTTTTATAGGGGTTGCAGTGATGTGTGTTGCTGTAGGATTTATGGTAGGGTGTTGGGGGGGGGTGGCGGTTGGGGGTGTGCGGCAAGGGGCTGTTGGCGTATGGTGAGGAGGTGGGGGGGGGGGGGTGGTTTTAGGAGCGGGGTGGCTGTTGAAGTTGGGAGGGGTGAGTGGTTCTTGGGGGGGGGAGACGGGAGGGTTTGTGGGTGGGGTTGGGTTAGGGGTGGGGGGGGGAGGTGAGTTGGTGGGCGGGGATAGTGCGTGGGGGGCTTGGTTACTGCTGGGGGGGGGGGGTGGGGGTCCGGCGGGGGGTGAGGGTGGAAGGGTTCTGGGAGAGGCGGAGGGGTGAGGGGGAGAGAGTGGGGTGTTGCAGTGGGGCGTGGGGGGGAGGATAGGGGGAGGCGGGGTGGTACTGGGCGTTGGTTTTTGTGGTGTTGTCGTGGGGTGAGGGGGGTGATCGGAGGTGGAGGTAAGGGGGGAGGGGGGTTGGGGGGAGGTTGGGATGTATGGCAGGGGAGGGAAGCGGGGGGTTAGTTTAGGCGGTGGGTGGGGGGGGGGTGTTGGGGATTGGAATGGGGTGGGGGGGAGGTGGGAGGTGGGGTTTTTAGTACAGTGGGGGGGGGGTCGGGGAGTCGGAGGGCGGGGTGAGTGGGGGGGGGGAGGGGAGGGGGGTTGGGGGGGGTGGTGGCGGGTGGAGGTGTTAGGGGTGGTCCGGTGGTGGGGTGGGGGTGGGCGGGGGAGGGGGGGTTGGGGGGTTTGAGGTCAGAGGGTGTGTGAGGGTTTCGTGTGAGGAGGGGTTGGTGGGGTGGGGGGGGTTGGGTGGTTAGGGGGGGGGGTTCCGGTGACGGGCGGGGTGGAGGGGTGGGGGGTTCGTGGTGTTTGTGGGGGGGGCGGGGGTGGGGGGAGTTGGGGTGGGGTTGGGGGGGGTGCGTGTTGTGGTGGGGGGTTGGGCCGGGGGTCGTGAGGGGAGAGTTGGGGGGTTAGCGGGGGTGTGCAGGGGGGGGGGGGAGGGTAAGGGGGGGGGGGGTTATATGCAGGAGGGTTCAGTAGGGGGTGTGGGGGGAGTAGGTTAGGGGTGGGTGGGGGTGGTGGGAGGGTTAGGAGTGAGCTCCGGCGGTGGGAGGGGGGGGGGTTTTGAAATGAGGGGGGAACGGGGGGGGTGGTGGCGGCGGGGGAGGCGTATCTGGGGAGGTGGGGGGGGGGTGGGTGAGTGGGGTGGGGGGGTGAGGTGGGTGTGGGAGGTAGACCTGGGGGGGAGGGTGGGCGGGTGAGGTGTGGGGGTTTGGTGGGTTCGGGGTAGTGGGGAGATAAGGAGCGGGCGGGGGAAGGGGGGTGTAAGGGGGGTTTGGGGGGAGTATAATGGGGGGGGTTTGGTGTTGGGGGTTAGGGGGGGTGTGGGGAGGGTTAGTTGGGCGTGGCCGGTTAGGATGTGGGGGGGTGGGGCGGGGGTGGGTGTGGAGGGGTGAGGGGGGGGTGTGGTGGGTGAGTTGTTAGGGTAAAGGGGAATGTGGGAGTTGGGATGGGGGTTTGGGGGGGGAGGGGGGTTTGGGGGGGGGGGAGGCGAGGTTAGAGGGGCTGTTTTGTTTAGTTGTGGGGAGTTGGTGGGAGACAGGTATAAGGAGGAGAGTGGGTGATTGGGGTTGAGCGGGAGGTCGGATGGGGAGGTTTCGGGGTGGGGGGGGGGCGGGGAGGGGATTGGTACGGGAGTGTGGTGGTTAACGGTATGGAGTTGGTGGGTGGGTGGGGGGGTGGACGGGTGTTGAGGGGGAAGGGGGCGGGGTAATGGGGGGGGTGGCGTAGGTGCTGTGGGGTGGGGTTTTTTGGGGGTGGGAGGGGTAAATGGGGAGGGGGGGGGGTTGCTTGTGAATGCGGTTGGGTTGGGTAGGGTCTGGGGAGGGGGGGGGTTGAGGTGGGGGGGTGGGGGGGTGCGGAGTGGTAGGTTAAGGGGGAGGGGTGGGATGGGGGTGGTGCTGTGAATAGGGGGGCCAGTCTGTTGGGGGGTGGGGACGGGTTCGAGTGGGGGAGGAGGCGGGGGGCTCGTCGTCGGCGACGTCGGGGGTTCGTTGGGGGTTAAGGGTGTGAGGACGGGGGGGAAGGGGTGGTTGGGGGGGCCGGGTTTGTGGGGGGGGAGGTTTGGGGGGGGGGGGGGGGGGGCGGTTGGTGGGGGGGGGGGGGGCTGCGTCGGTGGTTAGTAGTTAGGAGCGGGGGGGGGAGGGTGGTTGGGATGATGGGGGGTGTGGTATAAGTTGCGCGTTTTTTGAGTGGGGGTAGGGGGGGGCGGGGTAGCGGTTGTTCGGAGGGTTGGTGTATATCTAGTGAGTGGGGGGTAAGGAGGGGGAGGGTGGTGTGGGGTGGGGAGGTTGGAGTGGGTTGGGTGGGGGGGGTGAGGTAAGGGGGGGGGGGTCGGGGGGGAGGCGGGGGGTGGACGTGGGAGAGGTCGCGAGGGTGTGTGGGTAGGGGGGGGGGGGTTAGTTGGGCGGAGGGGGGGGGGCGGGGTGGGGGGTTAAGAGGGCTTGGGGGTGGGGGTGGGGGGGTGGCTTAGGGGGGAGGTAAGTTGTGGGGGGTGGGGGAGTGGGGGGTGGGCGTGGCGGGTTGGTTGATTTGGTACTGGGTAGGGTCTGGGGAGGGGGGGGGGGGGTGGGTGTGGGGGTGTGTGGGGGCGGGGGGGGGTTTCTGGGGGGGGAGGGCGGGGATGTGGTTGATGGGTTGGGAGTTGAGATGGAGCGGAGGGGGTTTGGTGGTTGGGGGTTGGGGACGTAGGAGAGGGGGTTGGGAGGGGCTATTTGGGTGGAGTTCTTGGGCGGGGGGTTGTGGAGGGAGGGTCTAGGGGAGTGAGGGGGGGGGGGTGGGGTGGGAGGGGGGGGGGGGGAGTGGAGTGGGGGGGGTTTGTGGGGTGGCGGAGGGGGTGGGGGGCGTTGGGGGGGTAGGGGTGCGTGAGGGGGGTGGGGTGGGGGGGGGCGTTTGGGGCGGGGTGGTTTGATGGGGGGGGGTGGGGGTAGTTGGTGGTAAGGAAGTGGGGGGGGGGGGAGCTGGGGGGGGGGGAGGGGGGGGGAGAGGGTGGTTTGGGGGGGGGGGGTGAGGAGGGGTACGGGGGGAGTGGGAGGTTAGAGTGGGTTGAGGTGGGGGGGGGGGTATGGAGGGGGAGTTCTGGGGGGGGCGTGGGTCTGGTGGGGGGGGTGCTGGACATCCAGTTCCAGAGGGTGTGGGTGGATGGGGGAGAGGTATGGTTGTGAAGGGTGGGGTGGGGGGATTGGTATTGGGGTGGGGGGCCGGAGTGGAGGTTGCGGGGGGGGGGGGAGGGGGGGGGATGGTGGTGGAGAGTGTCGGGGGTTAGGTTGCGGGTGTCGGGGGGGTGGCGCGGGGTGGGGGGGGGGGGGGTTATGGGTTTGTTTGGTCTGGTAGGGGGGGGGGTGTTGGGGGGGAGGGGGGGGTATTGGGTGGTGTTTTGTTGGGAGGTGGGTTGATAGGATGGGGGGTAGTGGGGGAGACGTTGTGTGGGTGTGTGCTGGGTTTTTTTTTTGGAAGAGTGTAATGGGGGTGCGGGGGGTTAGTATTATGGGGGGAGGGGGAGGTGGCGGAGGGTGGGGGGGGGGTGAGTTGGTGGGTTGGGTTTGGTGGGGGGGGAGAGGTTGTAATGTTTGGGGCGTGGAGCGCAGGGGGTTGTTTGTCGGCGGCTTGGAGGCGGGTTTTACCTGGGGAGTGGGGGGTGGAGGTTTGTGGCTGTGTTGTGGCGGTTTTATTTTGTCGTAAATGTTTATATTCTTTTATTTTTTTATTAATTTTCTTTTTTTATCCTTAATTATTTTTAATTTGTTTTTTTTTTTTTTCTATATAATGTTTTATTTTTTCTATTTTTTAAGTTATTCTTTTCTTATTCTTTTTTTTTTATAGCTAAACTTTTTATTTTTTTTATTATTTTAATTTTTTATTTTTCTTTTTATTTTAACTTATTATGTTTTTTCTTTAGCTTGTTATTTTTTTTTTAAGTTTTTTTTATCAAGTGATTTTTTTTTTCTTACTTTTTTACGTTTTTTTAATCTTTTTTTAATTTTTTTTTTTTTAGTTTTTTTTTGTTTTTAACCTTGTTTTCTTTTTGGTTTTTTTTATTTTTTTAAATTTAGCTTTTTTTTTTTTTTGTTTTATTTTATTTTTATTTTTTTTTAAGTTTTATAAATTTTGTTTGTTTTTTATTTGTTTAATTAATTTTTATATTTTTTTAATTTACTAATTTTTGTATTTATTTTAATATTTTTTTAAGTTTTTTTATATTTCTTAACTTTAATTATATTTATTTATTTTTTGAATATTAATAAATTATTTCTTATTTTGTTCCTATTACTTGTTTTTATATTTTTAATTTATATTTTTTTCTTCTTTATTTTACATGTATGTTTATTTTTTTTGTTTATTGTTATATTTTTAATTAATGGGGGGGATATTTGATAACATCAAATATTTAATACTTTTTAGTGTTAATTCTCCCCTAAAAATAGTTGCAATTGTCTTTTAAATACTTGAATTTGATACTTTTACGGTTATTTCCTTCTTTTTAGGTAAAATGCAAGTATGTGACAAGAAACACAGGGACGGAAACGAGACTAAAAAAATGAAGAAAAAAGCAATGACGTGGAGCGGGGGGTTTTCTTACGAAGGTTTACGGCGTAACACCTACGATAGTGTTACGCCGTAACATATTCAAGGCAAGACACGTCACCTAGCAAGATTACGGCGTAACCACACTGAAAATATTTACGCTGTAACATCATTATTATTGTAGGATGAGTCATCCTAGTCAGCGGTTCTATGGCGTAACATGGCTAATACGTTACGCTTGTAACATTTTTTATGCCTTACAACATGGAAAGCCTTTTGTCAGCACCTTTTACGGGCGTAACACTCTACAAGGTTACGCCATACAAATTTGTAATCTATAAATAGAGGCCTCATTCTGCCACTTTAGCATCATCTATTCCACTAGAGATCCAAGGGGTGACCAAGGCCTCAGAAGCTCGAAGAATTCCACTAGAAGTCCAAGGGAGATCACACTTATATTACTTTTGTATGTAATCATTCATAAACCGCATTTGTAAGAATTATGAGTTTCCAATCTATGATTACCTTTATTAATTCTTGCTTTGTTGTTGCCATGAGCAGCTAAGTACTTCAAGTGCTAGCCTAGTCATGAATTTACTATCGTTATAATGTTTGTTTCCTGTTAAATCATGGTTTCATTAGATATCCTTTTGACTATCGTGTAACCCTAGGTTTTGGTAGTATTACAGGTGGTTTAGACCCTGTTAGTCTTGTTATTAGATTACCAACTGAACATGGGATTAATAGTGGTACTAGGATAGGTTTTAAACCCTATCCCTAGTGTAGGAACTAATCCTGTTACCACCTCTATCATTTAATATACTTAAAAATCACATGAACTCTTTTAGAGAGGGTTAATAATCTATTTAGGTTATTAGACTGTTCTTGGGATAGTTAGGATTAATCACTATGACCTAGTTGCTCTACCTTC
>BQNB010114500.1:7224-21741 GCA_026074375.1 Tanacetum coccineum
ACTTAGACTTTTACAATGTTTTGATTTTAGGTGCTTTTTAGCTTATTTAGTTAGCCTATTTCTAGTTTATTTTAGCTTATTAGGTTTAAGTGAAGGGTTGTTTTAGCTTATTTAGGTTTTTAATTACTTATTAAGTCTAAAAAGCTTAAGCAGTTATAGCTTATTTCTTAAGAGTCTTATAGCCAAACTGTCACCTTAATTGAGCTTATTTCTAGCTTATTTGTAGTTTTTAGAAAAAGTTCGTTCATTAAAGTTTCTTATTTTTATTAGTAGTTAGCTTTTTCAAAAAGAAAAAAAATGTTTAAAAAAAAGAAAGGTCACAGGGGTCGAACCTGTGACCTCTCCTTTATAACACCAACACCTCAACATACGCACTCACTACCAACTGCCTTTGGGTCTTTTTTGTTTATTACCTTGCATCATTTAATAAATATAGTAACTTTTTAGTTTATGCTTATTAAGCTTATTTGCTTATTTTAACAGCTTATCCATAGGGCTTATTCTCAGTTTGAATTTTTCTTAGTTTTTAGTTCAAAGTACTTTTTCTTTATTTTTCAGATTTTTATAAATTAGTTTAATATTTTTGTATATTATTTTTAGATTAAATCTGTTTTTAAATCATAATAAATAAAATAAAAGTCAAAAAAATATAATTCTTTTTTCTAAAATTATTTTTAATCATTTAGGATTTATAAAAAATAAAAAAAAATAGTTTTAAGGTTAAATATTAATAGTTTAGGTATTAAGTCGCGTTTTTAGATTTCTGTTATTATTTTTAGTTTAAATTTTTAATTGCTTTCGTTTGTAGCTTGCCTTTATTTTTATTTTTTGCATGTTAATTGTAGAATTAGAATCCAAAATCAAAATCCTTAAAATTATTCAAAGCACGCGATCACGAACTTAACCGATTCTCAATTCACGCTTCGTCGGGATACGACTCGGGAAGGTTTTTGAATTTTACTTTGGATAAAAGTAATCTTCTTAAATCCTTATGGAATACTTATATTACTATATACTATTATTGATATTATCCTTAAATACGTATCGGGACAAATCAATTTTTGGCGCCGTTGTCGGGGAATTGTATATCGAATATCGCGTTGAAGCTTGAAGATTAGTGTTTTGAAGACCCTTCCTCGTGAAGTTATCATTTTATTATTTTCTTTTATATAAAACTAAAAAAATACAAAAATATTTTATTTTTCTCAATTTATTTTCTTAGATTTATTAGAAAAATCAAAAATACTTTTTTCTAAAGTATTTAAAAAACAAATTTTTTTTTTTTTTTTGAAAAACAACAAAAACAACCATTGTGTCACTTGTGAAATCGGCTCACTTTTAAATTATAAACTTTAAGAGAGGTTTAAGGAGGGTTGATCCTACGAACTTCGACCCGAAAGGAGAAGGTTTTTAAAACGCATCGCGCTTACCCGCTCCTCCGCTTCTTTGTGTGTTTTCTAAAGAGCTATCTTACACTTGTTCGATTATCGATTACAAAAATATTTTTCTTTTTATTTTTAGTGCATGCGCACTCGCTCTTCATCGCATTTAATTGCCGAATCTTCCACGACTCCGAAACGTCGTAATCGTAGACGTTCCAAGCAAAGAGTTGAACCGTTTTCTCTTGAAGAGACTCCCGTAGTTACGATGGCCGATCAACGTACTATGGCAGAATTACTCCGTGCACCCACCGAGGGTTATGCGGAGGCAATCGTAGTACCACCCATTCCCGCTGAGCATTTCGAGCTCAAGCATAGTCTAATCAATTTCGAGCTCAAGCATAGTCTAATCAATCTTGTAACTTCAAAACAATTCTTCAGTTTTGAGAAAGAAGATCCTCATGCAATAAAACAAAAAGTTTTGTCTACCTTAATTTCTTCTAAATGCACATGCAGATTTGCATCCGCTAAACACTTCTTTAATTTTGAAACACATCAAGTACGCTACTCAATTATTGAGACAATCTTAATTAATAGGCTATGGGATCGATCCTTTCAATGATCTCAAATGGTCCTATATACCTTGATGCTAACATGTCTTTTTTCCAAACGCACTACACCTTTCTAAGGCGACACTTTCAGTAACACTTGATCCTCAACCTCAAACTCTAGTAGCTTGCGCCTATTATCAACATAGCTCTTTTGACAATCTCTCGCCGATTTAAGCTTTTCCTTTATCAAGACTACCTTATCAGTCATCTCTTGCACCAATTCCGGTCCAATCAACCTGCTTTCTCCAATTACAGCCCATAGAACAAGCAACCTACATTTCCTTCAATACAATGCTTCAAACGGAGCACATCAAATACTCGAATAATAACTATTATTATAAGAAAATTTAGCTAACGGTAGGTGAACATCCTAACTGCCACCAAAGTCGATCACTCACGCTCTTAACTTATCCTCTAATGTCTGAATTGTATGCTTACTTTGTCCATCCGTCTGAGGATGATAAGCCGTACCCATATCCAATCGCGTCCCTATGCTTCTTGTAATATTTGCCAGAACCCTTGAAGTAAATCTTCCATCACGATCTGAGATGATTGACACGGGCACTCCATGCCCTGCTACTATCTCATCAATATAAAGCCTTGCTAACTTCTCCATCTTGTAATCTTCTCGTATTGCCAGAAAATGGGCTGACTTAGTCAGTCTATCGACTATTACCCAATTCATATCATACCCACTACTTGATCTCGGCAACCTTGTAATAACGTCCATAGTTATTCTATCCTATTTAAACTCAAGTATCTCTAGCTGTTGCAATAAACCCGAAAGTCTTTGATGTTTCAGCATTTACCTTTAAACAAGTCAAATAATTGCTAACATAGGTAGCAATATCTTTTATTACATGGCCACCATACATATCTCCAAGGTCATAGTACGTTTTATCCGCTCCCGGATGTACCAAGTACCTCGATGCATGAGCCTCGTCCATAATTAATGTCCTTACATCACCTATTAATGGAACCCATATAAAATACATACCTCCATCTTCCTTCCTTTCCATTAGTTGGTCCAGGCCACACATCATTTTTGTTGTCGCGTTATCTTCCTTGAACGCCTCACTGTAGGCGACCAGTATCATTCTTTTAACTACGGACTAAATAGTCACAGCTATTGCTCGCACATGTTTAGGTTTCACTCGCTCTCTCCTACTTAAGGCATCACATACTATGTTCTCCTTACCTGGGTGATAGTGAATCTCACACACATAGTCACTGAATAACTCAATCCACCTCCTTAACGCATATTCAACTCCTTCTGTTCGAATATATGTTGAAGACTCTTATGATCCGTATAGATGACACTCTTCGTTTCGTACAAGTAATGCCTCTAAGTCTTAAGGCATGTGTTGTATAGTTCTTCTTATGGATCTTTAATTTTCGTGATGCATAGGCGATTACATTGCCTCTTTGCATGTGTATACAACCTAATCCTTGATTTGACGCGTCGCAGTAAACTACAAAGTCTTCTGGTCCATCAGGCAATGACAATATCGGTGTATTACACAAATTGTCCTTCAAAGTATGAAAAGCTTCTTCTTGTTCCCTGTCCCACTCATACTTTCGATTCTTCTGCGTCAGTGAAGCAAGAAGTTTAGTAATCTTAGAAAAATTTGCGATGAAAAACTTGATAGTAACCTGCCAATCCTAAGAAATATCATATCTCGAATAGTGTCTTAGGTACTTTTTAATTCTTCATTGCTTCTATCTTACTAGAGTCCATGTGAATATCATTACTGTTAACCACGTGTGTGAGAAAACGCACTTCTTGTAGCCAGAATTCATACTTGGAAAACTAGGCAAACAACTTCTCCTTCTTCAGCAACTCTAACACCAACTTTAAAATGAACCTTGTGATCCTCCTTAGACTTCAAGTAGATCAAGATATCATCGATAAACACAATGAAAAACTTGTCTAAATACGGCTTGCATACCCGGTTCATCAAGTCCATAAAAACCGCTGGTGCATTGGTTAACCCCAAAAGGCATAACCGTAAACTCAAAGTGTCCATATCGCGTCCTAAATGCCGTCTTGAGAATATCTTCTCCATGTACTCTTAACTGATGGTAACCAGAACGAATATCTATCTTAGAGAAATAACGTGAACCTTGTAACTGGTCGAACAAGTCGTCGATCCTGGGGAGATTCTTGGTGGTCAGTTTGTGTAACTCTCGATAGTCTATGCACAATCGAAATGAACTGTCCTTCTATTGAACAACACAGGTGCTCCCCACGGAGAGTGACTTGGTCGAATAAAACGTATATCAATGAATTCTAAGGGTTACGAACTATCGAATAGTGTAGCAAACGAATATCGAATCAAAGGCTAGAATACATATAAGGGATTTCACATATGCAAATAGATGTGGATCAAATGACATAAGAATCCTTAAAAGAATGGATAGAATGTCTATACCGATAGGGAACGCAAACAAAAGAGTCAACAAAGCATACCAAGACAAAAGGAACACATATCGAATAATGATACGTATCAAGATTAATAAATACGAAAGATAGAATTCTTATACCAATAATCGACTTTACTCGAAAGAACCAACTAAATATTGTTTTTATAAAAATCATTTTAAAATAATAAAGAAAGTCGTTTTAAATATAAAAATCATTTTAAATATATATAAAAAAATAAATCGTCTTAAATATAATCTTTATAAAATTTATTTTAAGCATGGTTGTCATAAAAAAAATCTAGAGACAGTTATTTAACGGTGTATCGCATCTTACCATTATGAATCATTTTAAATATACTTTTCATATAAAATAAAATTTATTAACCATTCAAAATACATAGCTTTCTAATGCTTGCAATTCAATAACGACTATTTTATAGCATCGTTTATCCCACGATATTAACCCATTTTGTATAGTTATTGTAAAGAATTGTTACTTAATCGTTTATATTTGAGAATTGCAGTAATTATAGAGTAATTGGTGAAACATAGCAAAAGGCGCGCATTCTGGAGCTTAAATGAAGATATTTTGAAGATTACTATTCTGAAGACCAATACGCCGTATCCATCAAGAAGATACGGCGTATCCGTGCCTGCACTCACCAAAATACCACAGAAGATTAAAGATCAATACGCCGTATCCAGAGGACTCAATACGCCGTATTCAAGATATGGAATCAATATAATATTCTGGAAGATATCAAACGTGGTCCCTACTCCAAGAAATCCCCAATACGCCGTATCCAACCCATTGGATACGTCGTATTGAACAGACTTCCAGACATTATAAATAGAAAACTCAAAAATGATTTTTAGGTGTGCTAAATCATATTCTCGATACCTAAACCAAAAAAGTTGATTTTCAGAAGAGAAAAAGAGCAGAAGAGAGGGGGTCGAGCAAACGTTTTCAATTCCCATAGGAGGACATCATGTATTCCATATACTTTAGTAATCGTTCAGTTTTTGGTATCATTCGTTAACTCGGTTAGTTTACCTTGGCTAAATTATTACTCTTGTATTTATTATGATGTTTGAAGGCTAATACCTTCGGGTATTAGCCATTATTATGAAGATCTGAATGTTTGGTATTTGTTTATATCGATTTCTTGATTTATCGTTGTATGCTTGTTTATGTTTATCAATTTATACTTGTTTACGTGCTTTTGTATGCGACCTATCATTCAACTGGATCTAGCTAAGTGGACCAAGCAGATCTAGAGTCCGGGATAGCTTCCTATATTAATTTAATACACTAGATTAATAGTTCACCAAATAGTATCCAGACATCCCAGTCTAAGTCTGTGTCTAAGATACGCTTTGGGCTTAACTAAGTTAATTGGATATTGCCAATGGTTTATTGATCGTGTTTGACTAGCAGGTGACCTAGATAATTCAACAAATAACGTTCTAATTCCATTGGATAGTTGGACAACTGGACTACTAGTGTATAGATTGCCATTAAGCAGTAAGTGGGTAAAGTCTCTATGAGCTAGGGTTTAACAAGATCACCATTGCTTTAATCCCTAAGATAGATTATAATCAGCAAATAAGGATGCTTTATGCGGATGCTTTAATTGTGACATAATTAACGTGTCTAGGTCTTAGTATGATGTAACGCCTAAGTCTTAAGAATGATATGCCACCTCGAGAGAAGAAATCATTGCACTTAAAAAACAAACCAACGTTCTAATCAACTTAATAATGGTAATAAGGTTTTTTTATATAAGGTTAACGTCTTTTATCTTTGTTAATTTGATTGCGGGGGTAACAGTTTCTTGAATTGATTGTAGTCACCAACTAAACCGTGCCAGTCTCTCAGACTGATAACCCCCCTTTTCCATTATAATTAGGATTTAGACTGACATAGGTTTAACATAGGAATATAATATAATTAACATAGATTAGATAACCAAGATATTAATTAAATTGATAGATTTAACCTCGCTACTCAGTGATCGACCACCTACTTACACGAAACAACTACCGATCGGTAAACTGCCCGTTAAAGTGTTATTTTTGGTTCGAGTCTGGCAAAATATTAAATTTATAACTTGGAATCATATAAAAAAACAACCCTCTCTCAACACATCAAGTTTTGGCACCATTTATTACTGGGGAGTGAAATTAATCTTGTTTTTATTTTGATATTTTGTTTTTAACTTTAGATTAGATCTAACCCTTAGGATTAGTGTCATTTTAGTTTAGTGTATATTTTTGTATATTCTGGTATATTTGTACTATTTTGTTTGTTGTATATTTGTGTGTTTAATTTGTTACCGTATTTAATTGTCAATTCGTTTTTATTGATACACTCAAAACATGTTATGGTCGACAGTTGAATACGGCGTATCCAATCCCACTGAATACGGCGTATCCAGTTCTCTGTCCAATTACAGGTATCAAGTTCTCTGTCCAATAAAGCGTATTATCTCAACAGAATTATTTTGGGTATCCACTTCCATTGGATACGGCGTATCAATCGTCTAGGACAGAAACTAAAATAATTGATTTTCGTGCAATTTTTTTTTTCTTCTTCAGAGCAAATCCTGCTGATATTTTTACCCTTGTTACAGGAAGAACTTGTCAGAGCTAGTTGATTGAAGAAGAAACTACATAAAGTCATGGCTGAACCAATTTTTGATGACATTGAAAAAGCTCAAACTAAACCAAATCTTTCTATCACCAGTAACGATATTGAAATTGAGCTCAACGAGAAGTTTTTGGTGGAATTACAAAAGAACATATATCAAGGAACGTATAATGAAGATGTGGTGGAACACATTGCCAAAGTGCTTAAATTAGTGGATTTAATCTACGTTCCTAGCGTGGATTCCCATCAACTACGAATGAAGGTCTTTCCTTTCTCATTGGCTGATGATGCTAAAGAATGGTGGATTAGTGAGGGAGATGGAAAAATCACCACTTAGGAGGAGCTTGTTGAGAAATTCTTTCGTAGATTCTATCCCGAATCATACGATGGAGAGGATGAAATGTTGGACGAAGGAGAGAACTGGGGAATTGATCCACTCGAATTCTTATCAAACGTAAACACAGCATTCAAAAACCATAAGAAATTTGATGGGAGGACTCAAAAAGTGATATTTCACTCATGGATGAATGGAAATTGGAATAAGAGATATGTGGACAACAATACTTCAAGCAATAATGAATGGAAGGAATCTAAAAATGAAAAACCGTTCCAACACTACTATTGATTCATTCTTCAAAGCCTATGACGTTCGCAATATTGAAAAAGAAAATGAACAAGGACAAACAAAGCGTAAAGACAACAATAATGATGATAAGCAACCTAACAAAAGAAGGTGCAAAGCAGAAAAGTTTGAAGCTATTCAATACTAGATTGCACCCAACGAAGAATATATTGCTATTAGAAGTTATGAATATGATATTTGGGAGAGAAACAAAAATAATTTGTCCATAATCTACCAAGATATTTTTCAAAAAAGGACGAAGGATGGAAAGTGACGCGTACCAAGAAGTAAAGATGCAGAGATGGAAGAAAAAGTCATAAACTTAAAGACTTCGCTGTAAACAAAAGTGCTTCCCGGGAGACAACCCAGAATGTTATTTAATTTTGTTATCGAGTCTGTCTTCCCAGACTTCAATACGACGTATCCGCCCCAAACCATATGACGTATTGAATGTATGGACGTTATCAGTCTTTATTTTTCATGCACTTTAAAAACATTATTGTCAGTTCTGCGAATACGCCGTATTCATCTACTTGATACGCCGTATCCACAGTCTGACCTGTATTTAGTTTGTTTTTAGTTTAGTTTAAATTAACCGTAGATACCAAGATAGGAATGCACCTGTTTTTCTTATATTTTTACATCAGAGGACTCGTGAAGGAAATATCAATGAATATTGCTAGAGAATTTACAAATCTAGAAATCTTGAAGTGTTGGAGTCTTGAAACCTCAAGACGGCTGTTCAACACACGATCTTGCTCATAAACGCAACTTGGAGAATCTACCGAGCAAATGTCAGGGGAGTTTCTCATTCTAGTTCTTTTTAAATTCACGTATTTAATGTTTTACATATACAACGAGGACGTTGTATAATTCAAGTGGGGGGATGGAATTAAAATGTTTACTTGTCCTATTTTTCACAATAAAAAGCTTAATTTATGCTCAAATTTAAAAATTTTCAAGCATAATTTTGTGAAATTACATGTTACATAACCCGCACACAATAACCCTTGATAGATATTGTGAGGATTTAACCTTTCCGTTTCCAAATGTTTACCTAAATTCCATAAAATATGAGTGTGCCGGTGATGTTGTAGACTTTAAAACTTGGCTTGGTATATCTATTTGAGACTACAATAATGAGTATTATGGATTTAATTGGAGTAACTTGTTTAAATTGGTAAATCTTAGGATTACACCCAAATCGCCTATACATTTTGTTTATTAACTAACTACACCGGTTAGTTAACCTTCAGTTTAAACCCTTCCACTCTCATCTTTAGAGTGATGATCCACTAGAACAACCCGTAGAGCCATTCCTTTAGGAATTTACACTAATTATTTGTTTCGTTACACCCTTACACCTTAACCTACCCTATTAGATTAAGTTTAATTTACAGTTGCTAGTTGCTTAAAGTGTAAAGTCCGTATTTCCCGAGTCTTGTGTCATTTTCTATCTTTGGTGCTGTTGGAAATTTGCACATTGCAAATGGGAATGTATATTAGTAGTCAAAGAGCTACCTTACACTTGTTCGATTATTGGTTACAAAAATAATTTTCTTTTTCTTATTTTATTTTTAGTGCATGAGCACTCGCTCTTCATCGCATTTAATTGCCGAATCTTCCACGACTCCGAAACGTCGTAAACGTAGACGTTCCAAGCAAAGAGTCGAACCATTTTCTCTTGAAGAGACTCTTGTAGTACCACCCATTCCCGTTGAGCATTTCGAGCTTAAGCATAGTCTAATCAATCTTGTAACTTCAAAACAATTCTTTGGTTTTGAGAAAGAAGATCCTCATGCTCATATTCGGTTATTTTAAAACAAAGATTAATTCTACGTTAATGTATAAAGATGTGCCGAGACATCGATTAAGTTATTCTTTTTCATTTTCTATGATAGTCCCCGATTTGCTCGACAAAGAACTTCTCGTTCTATTCTCATTGGGTCGATCTTGTGTCCAAGTTTATTAAACCATTTCTTTCTCCCTCAAAAACAACAAATCTCCCGGAATGGAATTTCAAATTTCAACAAAGTTTAAGGAAAGTTTTTAGTGAGGCCATGGACGATTCAAGGATCTTCTTTGTGCATGCCCACATCACGGTTTTACCGAATTGCATCAACTCGATACCTTCTACAATGATTTAAACCCATTCGATCAAGATTCTTTGAATTTTGCCGCCGGTGGCAATCTTTTGGAAAGAAGTGCACAAGATGTGTTGAAAATTATTGAAAACAAATCAAAAGTTTGTAATTCAAGAAACAAACCGATTGTTTCTCAAGTAAAAGCAAGTAATGTTGATTCTTCAGAGATAGCCAGTACGTAGCCAGTGCCGTGATAGTGCCATGACGCGATGTTTTAAACAACATCAAGTAAACTCCAGCTCCGCTTCGTATAAGCTTGTTGAGAATCTTGTGTTACTTGTGGCAGTGCTCATTCTTACCGACAGTGTCCTACCACCGATGGCAACACTTTTTCGGGCTATCAAGACAATATTCAAGGATATGTTTCAGCAGCCGCATTGAACTACAATTAGGGAAATACCAGTTATCATCCCTAGAGTGTAGCTAATCAGTTTTGACCACCCAGTTTTGCTCAACTGAATGTGCAAAATCAAAGTTTAACTAGAACCTGAGGAAATTAATTTCAAGCAAGGTAACCCAGATTTTCAGCTCACCTCAAGTTGGACCTTTTAAACGATCTCTCGAGCTACATGAGACAATGACGTTAATATGAAAATTATGCAAAAAATCAAATAACCAATTGAGGACGGATTAAAGAAGAGATGGGATAATACGTTGATAGATAAAACAATGCGTTCAAGAATGCAGTTAACAGGATTGAATTAACGAAGATATTAAGAACTGATGAGTAGTTTTTTTCAATGAATACCGCTTCTACTTACGGGCCCGGGTTCACTTCCACTAGCAACACCGTTGCTATCACGAGGGGTGACTTGAAAGCAATCACCACCCAAAGCGGTATTTCTTATGATGGACCTCTAATTCCACCTCCCTTTTCTTTCCTCTTCCCAAGGTGGTGGAACGGGAACCCGAGGTGACAAAGGATACCGAGTGCTACGAGTTACCATAAACATCTAACCTCGGTAGTCCAAATTCAAGTTTTAGATGGCCGTTGTTGCTCGTAAGCCTAAACCATCTATACCTTATCCTTCGAGAGCCAACAAACAAAAGCTCCATGAAAAAGATGATAATCTAGCTTCAAAGTTTGTTGAAATCTTCCGAATACATTTCGAGTCCGTTTCGCGGTGCTCTTTACACTATGCTCAAATTTAGCTTCATTGTGTTAAAAAGTCTCCTAATAAACAAAAGAAACAATTGTTTGACTTAGCCAAAACACCGGTGAATGAGAATTGTTTGGCGGTTATCCTAAAAAAGTTGCCCGAAAAACTTGGAGACCCCGGCAAGTTTCTTATTCCATGCGATTTTCTGAAGATAGTTGAATGCTTAGCCTTGGCCGATCTTGGTGCAAGCATCAACTTGATGCCTCTTTCCATATGGAAGAAGCTCTCACTCCCCGAACTTACTCCTACTCAAATGATTCTTGAACTTGCAGATCGATCGACTACTAGTCCATCCGGTATTGCCAAAGGATGCTTAGTTAAAGTAGGAAAAGTTCCATTTTCCGGCGACTTCGTAGTCGTTTGATTATGTTGTTGATCCTCGGGTTCCCTTAATTCTCGGGAGACCCTTTTTGAGGACGGCACGTGCTTTGATTGATGTTTACGGTGAAGAATTAACTCTCCGAGTTGATGATGAAGCCATAACCTTTAAAGTTGGTCAAACTTCGAGATACTCCTACAATAATGCTAAATCGGTTAATCGAATCGATGTCATCGACGTTTCATGTGAGGAGTATGCTCAAGAAGTGCTTGGTTTTTCGGATAGTTCTACGAGTGGCAATCCCACTCGTCTTTTGATCCTATCTTTTTACTTCTTTACCCCTCTCACTCCTTTTGAAGGTGGTGACTTCATTTTTGGAAGAAATCGAAGCTTGACTTACAAATGATTCAATTCCACCGGGAATTGATGATGCTGACTTTGATCCGGAGGGAGACCTTCTTCTACTCGAGAAGTTATTAAATGATGATCCATCATCTCCTCTCCCTCCGAAGGAACTTCATTTTGAGGAAATTAAAATGATAAAATCTTCTATTGATGATCCTCCCGAGCTTGAGCTCAAGGATTTACTGTCTCATCTTAAATACGCGTTTTTGAAAGGAACGATATTTGCCCGTCATATTTCTAAGGTATTAAATGTTGAAGAAAAGCCGCCCTTATAAAAAGTTCTTAAGTCACACCATAAGGGCCATCGCTGGAAAAATCTACTGACATAAAGGGTATCGAACCTAGTTTTTGTACTCACAAGTCTTACAGGGAAGACGACTTCAAACTGGCGGGTTCAACATCAAGAAGGGTAAATCCGAAAATTCATGAGGTTATCAATAAGGAAAGTTATTCAAAACTCTTTTGATTGCCGATGATATACCCTATCTCGATAGTCCGTGGGTGAGTCTGTTCATTGTGTTGCACTAAGAGGGTGCCTATGACGTTGTCGAAAATGAAGATAAGGAGTTGTGATTCCTACAAGACTAGTTATCGGATGGCGTGTTTGTATAGATTACCGTAAGTTTAATGATGCGACTCGTAAAGATCATTTCCCGTTGCCTTTTATAGACCAAATGCTCGAAAGACTCGCGGGAAATGAATACCATTGCTTTTTAGATGGATTTTCCGGATATTTTCAAATTCCAATTGACCCGCAAGACCAAGAGAAGACTACCTTCACTTGCCCTTATGGGATGTTTGCCTACCGACTTATGCCTTTCGGTTTATGTAATGCTCCGGGCACGTTCCAAAGGTGCATGATGGCCATTTTCCACGACATGATCGAGGAAACAATGGAAGTCTTCATGGATGATTTCTTAGTCTTCAGGGATTCTTTCTTGTCATACCTCTCCCATTTAGACAAAATACTAAAACCGTGCGAAGACACCAATTTAGTTCTAAATTGGGAGAAATGCCATTTTATGGTAAAAGAAGGCATTGTTCTAGGACATAAGATTTTAAAGTCCGGGATTGAGGTCGACAAAGCTAAAGTTGATGTTATAGCTAAACTCCATCATCCGACCTCCGTTAAAGGTGTTCGAAGTTTTTTAGGTCACGCCGGGTTCTATCGTCGATTTATTCAAGATTTTTCTAAAATTGCCCGACCGATGACCCATCTTCTTGAAAAGGAAACCCCGTTTATTTTTTCGAAAGAATGTATAGAAGCGTTTAATATACTTAAGTAGAAGTTGACCGAAGCCTCGATTTTAGTTGCCCCCGATTTGGACCTACCATTTGAAATTATATGCGACGCTAGTGATTACGCGGTAGGTGCAGTCTTGGGGTAACATAAGACCAAACATTTTCAGCCTATACACTATGCTAGTTAGACCATGACGGATGCTCAAGCACATTACACTACTACGGAAAAATAATTATTAGCCGTAGTATATGCTTTCGAGAAATTTCGGCCTTATTTAGTCTTATCAAAGACCATAGTGTATACGGACCACTCGGCTCTCAAATATCTTCTTGCTAAGCAAGATGCTAAGCGGAGATTGCTCCAGTGGATTCTCCTACTCTAAAAATTCGATGTCCTTATTCGTGATAAAAAAAGAGCGGAGAATCTCGCGGCTGACCATTTGTCTAGATTAGAGAACCCTCATCAAGGTGATCTCGAGAAAAAGGAAATTAATGAAACATTTCCTCTCGAGACCTTTGGAATGATATCTTTTCGTGGTGATTCTAGTACCCCATGGTTTGCCGACATTGCAAATTACCATGCGGGGAATTTTATTGTTAAAGGGATGTCGTTCCAACAAAAGAAAAAATTATTTAAGGATGTTAAGCATTATTTTTGAGATGACCCCTACTTGTTTAGGATTTGTACGGATCAAATGATTAGACGATGTGTTCACGGCCAAGAAGCCGTTGATATCCTCACGACTTGCCATAATGGACCCACCGGAGGACATCATGGTGTGAACTACACCACTAAGATAGTCTTTGATTCCGGTTTCTATTGGCTGACTATTTACCGAGATGCCCATGACTTGTCACACGATGTGACGCTTGTCAACGTCAAGGAAAAATCTTGCAAAAAGATGAAATGCCTCAAAATACAATTCAAGTGTGCGAGATCTTTGACGTATGGGGCATCGATTTTATGGGACCATTCCTGTCTTCTCGAGGGAACAAGTACATTCTCGTAGTCATCGACTACTTGTCAAAATGGGTTGAAGCAAAAGTGCTCCCCACTAACGATGCCCGAGTTGTTGTTAAATTCTTAAAATCTCTTTTTGCCCGATTTGGAACTCCTCGTGCTATAATTAGTGATCACGGTACCCATTTTTGTAATGATCAATTTGCTAAAGTTATGCTTAAATATGGAGTTACTCATCGTCTTTCTACCGCGTATCATCCACAAACGAGTGGACAAGTGGAGGTTTCAAATCGTGGTTTGAAACGTATTTTAGAAAGGACCGTAGGTGAAAATCATGCTTCATGGTCCGATAAGTTAGATGATGCAGTATGGGCCTTCCGTACCGCTTTCAAAACACCCATCGGGTGCACTCCTTATAAGCTAGTGTACAAAAAGGCTTTCCATCTTAAGACCGCGGGTGATCACCGAAAAGTTCAAATGAATGAATTAAATGAACTCCGGGATCAAGCTTATGAGAAATCTTTAATCTACAAAGAGAAAACGAAGAAGATTCATGACTCCAAGATTAAGAACCGTGTTTTCAACGTTGGTGATCGAGTT
>BQNB010114501.1:0-21741 GCA_026074375.1 Tanacetum coccineum
GGATAAAGGTGATATCTTGTTAGTACAGGTTTATGTTGATGATATCATCTTTGGGTCCACAAAGAATTCTCTATGTGATGAGTTTAAAGGTTTGATGCACAAGAGATTCCAGATGAGTTCTATGGGAGAACTCACTTTCTTCTTAGGGTTACAAGTACAACAGAAGAAGGATGGAATCTTCATTAGCCAGGACAAATATGTGGCTGAAATATTAAAGAAGTTTTATTTTGCCATTGTGAAAACAACAAGCACTCCCATGGAGCCTAACAAGGCATTGGTCAAGGATGAAGAAGCTTGCAATGTGGATGTTCATTTATATAGATCAATGATTGGATCATTGATGTATTTAACAGCTTCTAGGCCTGACATAATGTTTGCTGTGTGTGCTTGTGCAAGGTTCTAAGTTACACCTAAAACCTCACATCTTCATACTGTGAAGAGGATCTTTAGATACTTGAAAGGTCAACCTAAATTGGTCCTTTGGTATCCTAGAGATTCACCATTTGACTTGGAAGCTTTTTCAGATAGTGATTATGCTGGGGCTAGCCTTGACAGGAAATCCACAACAGGAGGTTGTTAATTTCTTGGCAAGAGGTTGATTTCATGGCAATGTAAGAAGCAGACTATAGTTGCAAATTCTACTACTAAAGCAGAGTATGTTGCTGCTGCTTATTACTATGGACAGGTGCTATGGATCCAAAATCAAATGCTTGATTATGGGTTCAACTTCATGAACACCATGATTTATATTGATAATGAAAGCACCATTTGCATTGTGAAGAATCCAGTGTTTCACTCTAAAACCAAGCACATAGAGATAATGCATCACTTCATTAGAGATTCTTATGAGAAGAAGTTGATTCAAGTGATCAAGATTCACACAGACTACAATGTTGCAGATCTTCTCACAAAGGCATTTGATGTTAGCAGGTTCAACTTTCTAATTGCTAGCATTGGATTACTTAATCTCTAAAGATGTGCTTGTCTTAGAAATGTATTTGGAAGTAAAACTGGTAGTTGTAAGATTAATGCTGCTAGGCAGGTTTTAGTACTGCTAGGCAAAACATTAGTATTGCTAAGTATAATTAGTACTGCTAGTTATACTTAAGACTGCTAGTTAAAAACTGTTAGTCATAATTAAAATTGTTAAACAAGATCTACTTTGGATTGTGTATTCTTGGTTTTGGACTAACATTTGCAGGCTAAGCATATTGAGTACATGGTATTGAATTGAGGGGACGACATGCAACATCAAACAAAGGTATGTGATGAGTCAAACACCTAGGCAATTTAAAAGAGGTCGGGACACCAAGATACCTCAGTCTAGTGGTCCCCCTGAAAAGGTTGATGATGAGGCTTTCCATAAGGAGTTGGGTGGCAGAATGGAAAGGGCTGCCACTACTGCTTCTAGCTTAGAAGCAGAGCAGGACAGTGGTAACATCAATAGGACCCAATCCATGGCAACACTTAATGAGCCAAGTCCTTAGGGAACTGGTTCAGGTAGTGGTTCTAGGTGCCAAGATACCATATTGGGGGGTGTAGATGCTTAAACTAGGTTTGAGACTACATCTAAATAGTCCAATGATCCATATCTCTCAAGAGTTAACACACTTAGAAGTGGAGAGGACAGTATGCAACTAATGGAATTAATGGCATATTGTATAAAAACTGTCTGCATTGGTGAGCTCAAAAGAATAGAGAGATTTGTGATATAAAAACAGAAAGAGTGATTTGGTGAGCCAAAAGAAATGAGAGAAATTATGAGATGAAAAACAGAAAGAGAGCTTGTGAGAATCTAAATTTATGATGGAAATGCTTGTTGGAACAACATTAGTGTTTATACTACTAGGCATAAACTTAATACGGCTAGTATTAAGTTAGTACTGCCAGGCATATCTTAATACTGCTGGGTAAAGTTAATACGACTGGGCTTGAATTTAGTACTATTAGGCTAAAATTAGTACTGGTGGGTGACCGTTAGTACTGTTTGAGGTATAACAGAATTTTCTTAATTAATTAACAGCCGTTGAGATATTTCCGCCAACAACTTGCTTATAGGGGTCTATGATTTGGAAAATTCTTGATATTTCTTTCTCTTATAAGGTTTCTTTGAGAAAAAGATTCAATTTTATTAAGTCGGTCAAATCAAAACCCTAAGTGCTCTGTACATAATCTCAATTAACTTTACCAAACTCTCATATTCTTATCAACGAACATAAACCCAAAACCCTTATCATAACTTCTTCAATCATGGCTAATTTAGAGTTCTGTCATACCCACAACATGGTCGCTTACTTACTCAAACCAGAAGGAAGTAAAGATTTTCAACAGATAGTAGATTTCCTCAACACAAGTCACATAAAGTTTTCTCTCACTGAAATTCCTACTATCTATACTTCACTCATTCAATAGTTTTGGCAAACTGCTTCTACAAGCACACTTGAAGATAGAGAAGTGGAAATAACTGCAACCATAGATGGCCAACTCAAGACTATTACTGAAGCATCTCTTAGAAGACATCTCAAGTTAGAAGATGCTGATGGTATTAGTTCACTACCTAATACTGAAATTTTTGAGCAGCTTGCTCTTATGGGGTATGCTTCTGATTCTGACAAGTTGACCTTCCAAAAGGGTCACTTTTCCCCTCAATGGAGATTCTTAATACATACTATTCTTCATTGCTTAAGCCCTAAGAAGACTGCTTGGGAGCAGTTTAGTAGCAACATAGCAACTGCTATTATTTGCCTGGCCACAAACAGGACTTTCAACTTTTCTAAAATGATTTTTGAGGGCATGGTAAAAAATTTGGACAATAGGTCTAAATTCTTGATGTATCCTAGATTCATTCAAATCCTTTTGAACAAACATCAGAGATTGCTTCTACCTCACAAAAGAACTTATGTTGCTCCTACCCTCACACAAAAACTATTCAGCAACATGAGAAGGGTTTCCAAGGGTTATACTAGGGTAAACATTCTACTATTTTCAAGCATGCTTGTTCAAGGTCCAATTCAGCAAGGTGATGGATCAACAGTCCTAGTTGAGTCCCCTCACATACCTATCACTACTCTATTCACCTCACAACCACCCTATGATTCACCTCTCCTAGGAGGTCACACACCTGGAAGTGATGAGGGTAGTATGACACTTACTGAATTGACGGTTCTTTATACACAATTGTCAACAAAAGTGGCAAGCTTGGAGCAAGATTTAAAGCAAACCAAGAAGGTATATAGTAATGCTTACACCAAGCTCATCATGAGGGTGAAGAAGTTGGAACACAAAGTTAAGTCAAGGCAACCTAGAAGAAGGGCAAGAGTGGTTATATCTGATACTGAAGAAGATTTGGAGGATCCTTCCAAACAGGGGAGGAGAATTGCTGAGATTGATCAAAACCCCTCTATTTCATTGGTACAAGATGAAGGAACTTCATGGATTCAAGAGGATGCTGGGATTCAGGGGAGGACTAGTGCTGATACTGAGATACTTTTAGATCAAGAAGAGCCTACTGAGCTAGTGGGAGATCTTGGTAGTGGTGAAAAGGGTGAAAAAGAAATTAGTACTGCTAACTTATTAGTTAGTACTGCTAGTGCAACTCCTGAAGTTAGTACTGCTACTAAAAATTTAGTGTACATCAGAAGGAGTGCATAAATGAGAAAATATAAAGGAAAGGCTATTATGAAAGAAGATGAATCTGTTCAGAAGAAGACAAAGAAGCAATTAGAGCAAGAAAGACTTGGGCATGAAGAAGCTATTAGATTGCAAGAACAGATTAATGAAGAAGAAAGACAAAGGATTGCTAGGGATACAGAAATAGCTAAACAGCTACAAGAAGAATTTGATAGAGCAAGACAAGAACAAGAAGTTGTAGCTGAAGCTGATCAAGCCCATGATATTGATTGGAGTGATCTTGCTGTTCTAAGATATCATGTAGTTCAAAACAGATCTTTCTCTAAAGTTGAAGTAAGGAAGAATATGTGTATATATTTGAAGAATCAGGGAGGGTACAAGCAGAGTCATTTCAAGGGAATGAGATATGAAGATATTAGACCTATATTTGAAAGAGTATGGGATCAAAATCTATCTTTTATGCCTAAGGATTCTGAGATTGAAAAGGAAGTAATGAAGAGACATGGATTTGATTTTCAACAGAAGTCTAGTAAAAAGAGATCAAGAGAAGATTCTGATGAAGACAATGCCAAGAAACAGAAACTAGAGGATGATGCTGAGAAGGAAGAGCTTAGAGATAGTATAGATGTAGTTCCAAGAGATGATATTGCTATTGATGTTGAGTCTTTGGCTACTAAATACCTAATAGTTGACTAGAAGACACATGTTTTGACAAAAAATATGATGTATTATCAAATCATCAGAGGAGATGGAAGTTTTAAAAACTACAAAATATTCAGTGAAATGCTTGATGATTTTGATAGGCAAGATGTTTTGGATCTACATAGACTGGTACAAGAAAGGTATAATACAACAAGTCCAGAAGGATATGACTTGTTACTTTGGGGAGATCTGAAGATCTTATTTGAGCCTAATGAAGATGATGAAATATGGAATAATCAACAGGACTACAACTTGATAAGCTAGAGATTATTTGACTCATGTGGAATTCATATGTTGGTGATGCATACTGGAATTGCTATTCACATGATGATAGAGAAGAAATATCCTCTTACACAAGAAATGCTTTCAAGGATGTTAAGTAGAAGACTAGAGGTTGATTAAGAAAGTGAAATGGCATTTGAACTTCTCAGATTTGTAAAGTCTCAACTTCAGAATTAGAAGAATGTTTGGAATAATCCTCTCAAAAAGGTTTAATTCAAGAAACTTGATGATTTGGAGGTAAATCACAAGTTTAGGGGAGGATTGTTGAGAATTAAACTTATTAGACTTAGTACTGCCAAGTTAAAGTGTTAGTACTACTTAAGTTATAACTAGCAGTATAAACCAGTTAGTACTGCTAGAAGAATGTTAGTACTGCTAGGTATAAGTTAGTACTGCTAGTACTAAACTTAACACTGCTGAAGGGATTTATACTGCTGATAAATACTGAAGACTGCATGAAGATAAAGACGTGTGAAGAGGAGATAAAAGCGTGTTTTGTGATATGTATGGAATGATTCAATGTATATCCTATATAATTAGAAGATATGTTGATATCTTATAGAAGTTTAGAAGATTTGTAGTTATCCTGTAAAGGACGCCTTGGTGTATAAAAGGAGATCCTAGGTTATGGTTGTAAACACATCTCGATAGACACATTCATAGCTTCAAGGTTGTAAACCCTAGTACTAGACAGAGTACTCGTATTATTCATCATAATAATATTGAAGCTTTTTGATTATATTCATTGTTCATTCTACTGCATTACAATTTACTATTACATTGATATTCTTCTAAGTATTAAAGAGTAGATTCCGCATACTCTTTAGTATCAACAAAGTTTATAGCATAGTTGTCTTGAATCTATTCAATACAACTAACCCTTTAACAAGGTTTGCAAGAATAAGTTGGGATCAATAATTTGTAATTAGTATCAATCACAAGATATATTGCCTTGTTGTCACTGATGACTATAGTAGGTTTAGTTGGGTTTTCTTTATGGCCACTAAGGATGAGTCTAGTGGGATCCTTAAAACTTTTAGAACTGGCATAGAAAACCAAATAAATCATAAGGTTAAAATCATCAGATGTGACAATAGAACTGAGTTTAAAAATAATGACATGAATCAGTTATGTGGGATGAAAGGGATTAAGAGGGAGTTTAGTGTTGCCAGAACTCCACAACAAAATGGAGTTGCTGAAAGAAAGAATATGACACTAATAGAGGCAGCTACGACTATGCTAGCAGATTCATTATTACCTACTACATTTTGGGCTGAAGCAGTTAATACTGCTTGTTATGTTTAGAATAGGGGTTCTAGTGACCAAGCCTCACAACAAGACACCTTATGAACTATTACTTGGTAGACCACCTAGTATAATCTTTATAAGACCGTTTGGGTGTCTTGTGACTATTCTTAATACCTTAGATCCCCTAGGCAAATTTGATGGGAAGGCTGATGAGGGGTTCTTGGTTGGATACTCTATAAATAGCAAGGCTTTTAGGGTATTTAACACTAGAGCTAGGAAGAAAGTAAAAGGAAAACCTGACACATAACCCTCTCTCTTGTGAATACAAAAAAAAAAAAAAAAAAAAAATAAAAAAACAATGTTGCCAGGGGAGTGGGACCAGATTGACTCTTTGATATTGATTTACTAACAAACTCTATGAATTATGAGCCAGTTACTGCAGGGAATCAAAATAATAAGAATGCAGGTATCAAGGATAATACTCAACAATATATTCTGCTACCTTTACTTTATGACAGTCTAAAGAGCTTAGAGGATGCAGTTGCTGATGATGCTGGTAAAAGACTTATGAAAAACCAGCAAATAAGGGTGAAAAGAAAAAGGGTCAAGGAAAAGGAAGACGGTCGAAGCTTCAAATATAGGTAGTGATGACCAGAATGTGCAAGATTTCAGAGCTGCATTAGATAATTTACTTGTTCAACAGAAGGAAGGTTATGCTAACAACACTAATAGAGATAGTACTGTTAGTGCTGCTAGGCAAAGTTTTACTAATGCTGATGATCTTCTTACTGATCCTCTTATGCCTGATTTAGAGGATACTGCTGATCTTCTAAATACTGGTATCTTTAGTGGTGCATATGATGATGAAGATGTGGGTGCAGAGGCTGACCTTAACAACTTGGAAACCACCATGAATGTCAGTCTTATTCCCACAACCAGAATTCACAAGGATCATCCTAAAGACCAGATCATTAGAGACATAAATTCAGCTACTCAAACAAGGGGATGACAAGATTTCTGAAGAACATTGCTGTTTGTCAGTTACATCAAAAAAGCAGAGGAGAAACAAATTCAAAAGATTTATCAAAAACTGCTAAGTTGCCTGTTTTCTATCACAAAATAGAACCCTAAGTAGTAGAAGAAGGGTGACACAAGCTTTGCAAGCTCCAAGCTAGATAGAGGCAATGCAAGATGAATTGCTACAGTTTAGATTGCAAAAGGTTTAGAGATTGGTTGATTTACCTAAAGGCAAGCATGCCATTGGAACAAAATGGGTCTATAGAAACAAGATAGATGAGAGATGGATAGTAGTTAGAAAAACAAGGCCAAACTATTCACACAAAGGTTACACCCTAAAGAGATGGAAGGCTTTTGATTATGATGAGGTTTTTGCTCCTATTGCTAAGATAGAAGCAATCATGTTATTTTTAGACTATGCATCATTTATGGGGTTCATTGTGTACCAGATAGACATGAAAAGTGCCTTTTTATATGGTACTATTGAAGAGGAAGTGTATGTGTGCCAAGCTCCTAGTTTTGAAGATCCACAGTTCCCTGACAAAGTTTATAAGTAGAGAAACTGGCTTTTATATGGTCTACACAATCAAGCATACTAGAGCCTGGTATGAGACCTTGCCTACCTACTTATTGAAAAATAGATTTAGAAGAGACACTATTGATAAGACTTTATACATCAAGAAGGATAAATGTGATATCCTGTTAGTGCAGGTGTATGTTGATGACATCATCTTTGGATCTACAAAGAAGTCTTTATGTGTTGAGTTTGAGCAGATGATGCACAAGAGATTCTAGAAGAGTTCTATAGGGGAGCTCACTTTCTTCTAAGGGTTACAAGTAAAGCAGAAAGATAATGGAATCTTCATCAGCTAAGACAAGTACGTGGTTGATATATTAAAGAAGTTTGATTTTGTCATAATGAAGACAGCAAGCACTCTAATTTAGACTAACAAGGCATTACTCAAGGATGAAGAAGCTGAGGATGTGGATGTTTATTTATACAGATCAGTGATTAGATAATTGATGTACTTGATAGCTTCTAGGCTTGACATAATGTTTGTTGTTTGTGCTTGTGCAAGGTTCCAAGTTACTCCTAAATCTCACATCTTATGTTACTGAAGAGGATCTTTACGATACCTGAAAGGTAAACCTAAATGGGCCGCCTTGGTACCTAAGGATTCACCATTTAATTGGAAGCTTTTATCTGATTATTTGATTATGCTGGAGCTAGCATTGACAGGTAATCCACAAACAGGGGTTGTCAATTTCTGGCAAAAGGTTGATTTCATTGGCAATTTGGTAAAAAAGCAACTATAGTTGCCAACTCCACTACTAAAGCAGAGTATGTTGCTGCTGCAAATTGCTGTGGACAGGTGTTGTGGATCTAAAATCAGATGCTTGATTATGGGTTGAATTTCATGAACACCAAGATTTACATTGATAATGAGAGCACCATTTGTATTGTGATTACTCCTGTGGTTTCATTTTTAAACCAAGCACATTGAATTGAAGGCACCTTATTCTTCAGAGATTATTATGAGAAGATGCTCATTTAAGTGATTAATATACATACAGATCACAATGTTGCAAATCTTCTTACAAAGGCATTTGATGTTAACAGGTTTAACTTTTTGATTGCTAGCATTAGATTACTTAATTCTTTGAAGATATGTTTGGCTAGGACTAATGATTAATATGATTTGGAGATAGTATTAGAGATAAATTTAGAAATAAAACTGGTAGTTGTAAGGTTAATACTGCTAGGCAGGTTTTAGTACTGCTAAATATAATTAGTACTGCTAGTTATACTTAAGACTGCTAGTTCAAACTGTTAGTCATCATTAATATTGTTAAACAAGAAAATACTTTGTATTATGTATTCTTGGTTTTAGACTAACATTTGCAGGATAAGCATATTGAGTACATGGTATTGAATGCTTCACCTCTAAAGTATTGATTGAGGGGAGGCTAATTATGTCAATATGCAGTCAAGAATGGATGGAAGGACATGTAACATCAAACAAAAGTGTGTGAAGAGTCAAATACCAAAAAGAGGTCGGGACACTAAGATACCTTAATCTGGTGGTCCCTCTGAAAAGGTTGGTGATGAGGCTGTCCATAAGGAGTTGGGTGACAGAATGGAAAGGGCTGCCACTACTGCTTTAGCTAGGAAAGAAGAGTGCAGGATAGTGTAACATCAATAGGACTCCAATACCATGGCAACACTTAACGAGCCAAAAAAAGTCCTTAGGGAATTGTTCAGGTAGTGGTCCCAGGTTGCAAAATTACCATATTGGGGGATATTGTGCTCAAACTTGTTTGAGACTACATCTAAATTGTCCAATGGCCCACCTCATCTCAAGAGTTCAACACCAATTGGAGAAGTGGACTAGGACAGCCATGAAAACTAATGGAATTGATGGAAATTGCTACAAAACTATCTGAATTTGGTGAGCAAAAGAAATAGAGATATAGTGAGATTGGAAAAACAGAAAAAGAGTGGTGTGAATATAAAAACTGAAAATGTGTGAATTGGTATAAATAGAAAAAGAAATGAGAGATATAGTGAGCTAAAAAACAGAAAGAGAGCTTGTGAGAATCTAAATTTATGATGGAAATGCTTGTTGAAACAGAATTAGAGTTGATACTGCCAGGCATAAACTTAATACTGCCAGTATTAAGTTAGTACTGCCAGGCATATCTTAATACTGTTGGGTAAAGTTAATACGGCTGGGCTTAAAGTTAGTACTGTTAGGCTAAACTTAGTACTGTTGGTTGACCGTTAGTACTATTTGAGGCATAACAGAATTGCATTAATTAAAGATAGTCGTTGAGATAATTTTCGCAATACTTTGCATATAGGTTTCCTTTTAATTTGGATAAAATCTTGAACTTTTTTATTATCAAGATTTCTTCAAGGAGTAAATACTCAAATTTTTTTCAGTCGGTCCAATCAAAAACCTTAAGTGACTCTCTTGATCTCCAATTACCTTTTACACACAAACATACATACTCTAATCCTCGATCATTAACAGAACATTAATCACACTTTTTCTAAAGCGAAAATGGCGAATTTGGACTTCTGTGACAAACACAATATGGTCGCCTTCTTGAAGAAACCAGAGGGAAGTGAAGGATTTCATCAAATAGTAGATTTTCTCAATTCTACTCATATCAAGTATGCCCTCACTGAAAGTCCAATCATCTATGTCTCACTCATCCATCAGTTTTGGCAAACTGCTTCTGCAAGCACATCTGAGAATGGAGAGATGGGAAATACTGCTTCCATTGTGGGTAGAGTTAAGACTTATTATGATGCATCTATAAGGAGGCATACTCAAGCTAGGAAGTTTCTGATGGTATTTACGTAACTTTACCTAATACTGGAATTTTTAAGCAACTTACTTTTATGGGGTATGTGTCCAATTCTGACAGATTAACTTTTCAAAAGGGGCACTCTTCCCCTCAATAGAGGTTTTTGATTCATATCATCCTTCATTGTTTGAGTGCTAAGAAAACTGTTTGGGATCAATTTAGTAGCAACATCGCCACTGCTATCATTTGCTTGGCATAAACAGAACATTTAATTTTTCAAAATTGAGTTTGATTGGATGTTGGATACTAAACTTAGGATAATCAGGTCTATATTTTTAATGTTATCAAGTTTATACAAATCTTTTTGAACAAGCACCAAAAGACAGCTTTTCTACCTCATAAAAGAACTTATATTGCTCCTACTCTTACTCAAAAAAAATTTTGGCAATAATGAGAAGGATTTTAAGGGTTTAATGGGGTTTAGTGGACACTTCCCTTGTTTTCCAACAATGCTTGTTTAGGGCCCAATTTTTTAGGGTAAAGGATCAACAGTCCCAGTAGAGTCCCATCACACACCCACTAGTGCTCCATCCACCTCACAACCACCAACTTCACCACCATCTATGCAAACCACCCATGTTGCAGAAGTGGCTGCTACTATACCTCGTGATTTACCTCTCCCAAGAGTTTACTTACTTGGAAGTGATGAGGGCAGTATGACACTTCATGAATTAACAGTTCTTTGTACCACATTATCTAAGAAAGTGGAGAGTTTGGAATCCGACTTGAAGCAGACCAAAATGACATATGGTTCTGCTTACACTAAGCTCATCATGAAGGTGAAGAAGTTGGAGAACAGAATTAAGTCAAGCAAAGCTAGTAGAAGGGCGTAGACTTATTATTTCAGAAGATGAAGACGACTTGGAGGATCCTTCCAAATAGGGGAGGAAGATTGCTTAGCTTGATGAATATGAGGGAATTACTCTGGTACAGATAGGTGCACAGACTCAGGGGAGGCATGAGCATGATTTGGAACCTGATTTTGAGTTTACTGCTCCTGAAGAAGTTAGTACTGCCAGCCCTGAAGTTAAAACTGCTGTTGAAAGTTTAATGTGCATCAAAAGAAGTGCAGCTAAGAGAAAAGATAAAGGCAAAGCTATTATGAAAGAAGGTTGAACCTGTTCAGAAGGAAAACAACGTTGCAACTTGCAGCAAAGAAGACTTGGGTAATGAAGAAGCTCTAAGATTGAATGGAACAACTTGATGAGAAGAAGGTAAGGATAGCTATGAGTTTCAGCGACAGAAAGAAAGCTAACACTTTCAATGCTGAAAGAATGGGATAAATCATACAAGCTCAAATGAAGCTGGATGAAGGAAATGCACAGACGTTACAAGCAGAAGATAAGAAAGAGGAAAAAAACAAAAAAATAAAAATAAAATAAATATAAAATATTATAAAATAAAAAAAAAATAAAAATAAAACTATCAGAAAAAAAAAAAAAAAAAAAAAATGAAAAAAATAAAAAAAAAAAAAAAATAATCAAAAAATAAAAAAAACAAAATAGAATATAAAAAAAAAATTTTAAAAAAAAAAAAAAAAAAAAAAAATAAAAAAAAAAAAAAAAAAAGAAAAAAAAAAAAACAAAAAAAAAAAAAAAAAAAAAAAAAAATTCTCTGAAGTTGAGGGGGGGTGAGAAAGGGATGAAGAAAGGCAAAAGATGATTCTTGGTAGAAATGATAAATGAAAAGAAAAAGAAAAGAGATTTGTTTTTGCCCCAACAAAAGAGCTAAAAAAAGAAGGAACAAGGCCCCATGATCAAGCTCAACAAAGACTTACATGTGTAAGTATTACTAGAGTATAAGAAGTAAACTTTACAATAATGGAAAGAAGAATCTTTCTTTTGATGTGATTCTTAAGGAGATTATTTGAGACTACATGAAGATGGGTAAAAGATTTTGTTCCCATGGAGAGTGACAGATTTGTTGCTTAGATACATTTGGAAGTTTTAAAGAGTGAACTGCAGATAAAGAACTTGAACATGAAGGGTCTAGATGGCAATAGACTAATGAAGAACAATCAGCTAAGAGGGAAAGAAAAGGAATTTTAAGAAGAAGAGATACAAAAATATTGATGTGATGGATAGTTCCAATGGGAAGAATAGGGAAGTCTTTGTTGAAGCATACAGGTTTCAAAATATCCAATCATAGACTGGTGGTAGGTTTAATTCTGAAAGACACAAGGAAAGTATTGGAAAATTATCAGGTTAGGAAACCATTACAAGATTCTTATCAGGACTTTTGATGTGATATGTTAAAGAAATTTGATAAAGATGACCTGGATAAGCTATGGAGTTTGGTTAAAGAAAGATTCAGTTCAACAGATCCAACTAATGATAAAGAAAGAACATTATGGGTTGAATTGAAGAGGTTATTGGAACCTAATATTGATGACATTCTGTGGAAGCTTCAGAGATATATGCATGATCCATTGACATGGAGGTTATATGATACATGTGGTATTCACCATGTATCTACAGATAGAGGACATGATATCTTCATGTTGGTTGAGATAAAAGATTATACACTGACAAGAGGGAATTTTGATTTGATGTTGTTGTTAACATAGATTGCAAGTGGATCAATATTTAGAGATGGCAAATAAACTTTTAAAGAAAAATCTTCATACTAGCAAACAGACCAAGACAATAAAGTGTTTGGAAGCATCCTCTCAACACAGAAGGTTTAATTCTGAAACTTAGATGTATACTTGAAAGGTAAATCACAAAAGTTTTAGGGGAGGGATTGTTGGGAATAAGGGCGTCTACCTAAGATTTCTATTGCTGGTTTCAAACTTTAGTACTGCCAAGAGAAGACTTAGTACTGCCAAGCTAAGTTAGTACTGTTAGTGTTATAGTTAGTATTGTCAGTACAAAATGTTAGTACTGTCAGTTTATTAGTATTGTTAGTTAAAAATAGTTAGTACTGCTTATGTGATATGCATGAGATATATTAGGAATAGATATGCTAGATAACGTTAAGCGTTTTGTTAGCACATTAGGGTTTCCTTGTGTATAAAAGAAAACATGCGGCATTAATTGATCTAGATTTCAAGGTTTTATATAGTTTTCATAGCAAATATGTTAGTTAGTTTTTTAAGGTTATTTTGTAACTTTGATTATGTTTAATATATTGAAAGTTTAGCAAGATCTTGTTTTACTGTTTCATTGTTCTTAGTATTACAAGCTAGATTCCGCATAGTTTGCAGTATTTACAAGAGTTATGTACATTTTTGGTCCTTGTGGTTTGGTG
Source organism: Tanacetum coccineum (assembly GCA_026074375.1). NCBI lineage: Eukaryota > Viridiplantae > Streptophyta > Magnoliopsida > Asterales > Asteraceae > Tanacetum > Tanacetum coccineum. Next base: position 13,504 of record BQNB010114501.1, read on the forward strand.
CGTTTTCACTTTTGGTCCAAAATTAAAAACAAAAGGTAAAGGTTTGGCTATCAACAAACATCTCAAGCACCAGCTGTTTCTCTACAATCATCAGCAGATCCTATACAAGTTGATTCAAGCCTTGTTGTACCATACTTTCTTCCAACTGATGATCCACTTGAATGCTTAAACAAAGCTTTGACGTTCATGAGTAACATACTTGCTTTAAGTTACCCATCATCCAACAATCAACTAGAGATTTCGTCAAATCCAATGTACCAAGTTGTTATGCTAGAACGACAGACTCTGAGTTATGTGGGTAATTGTTCAACGGGTAATGATCATATAACAAGGCCGTATACTCAATCAAAGAAGATACAATGTCTCAAGCAACATATGTTGTTAGCACAACTTCAGGAAGCAGGGATTTAGTTGAGCAAATACCAACTTGTAATTTTGGCAAATACAGGAGAAAGAATTGATTTTGGCCTAGGTGCTTTCACAGTGACAACTAATGCACTCTTCCAAGCAGATGGAGTTGAGGTATATGATTCAGATTGTGATGACGTACCTAATGCACAACCAAGTTTCATGGACAATATCTCAAGTTATGGTTCAGATGCTCTCGTTGAGGTACACAATCCAGATAATGTGGATAACAATATGATTAATCAAGGTGTGCAGGTGATGCCGTCTTCTAAACAGTCGAATGTTGCGAACCATTCAGAGACTGAAATAACCAGTGATATCAATATCATTCCTTATTCTCAGTATGTGATAGAATCATAACAGACAGTTGTTCAGAATTCTAACTCATCTGCATAACAATATGCACTGATATTATCTGTGATTGAACAACTAAAAAGACAAGTAACTAATTGCACCAAGATTAATCTGGACAATAAAAGTGTCAATGATTCTTTAACTGCTGAGCTTGAAAGATATAAAGAACAAGTTAAAGTTTTGAAAAAAGGCCAAAATGTTGATTTAAAAAGTAAAGATAACGTTTTAGATTCATGTGAACAGTCTGTCGAGATTGATCGTCTTAAACAAATTCTTTCAGAACATGTAAAAGAAAAGGAATCTTTAATGCAAACAGTTACTCTTCTCAAAAATGATTTTAAGAAAGAAGAATCTAGAAAGATTGATAAAGAGATTGCTTTAGAAAAGAAGATCAAACAATTGGATAATATTATTTTTAAAAGAGATCAATCAGCACAAACTGTTCATATGTTGACGAAACCTCAGTTTTTCTATGATCATACCACTAAACAAGCTCTATGTTTTCAAAATCCTTTCTATATGAAGAAAGCTCAACAGTTAGAACCAAAGCTTTATGATGGTAATGTCATTAAAAACACTAGTGCTATTGTGATTCCTGACTCCGAATCTTGCTGAAGTGAGTCGTTCAAAAATGCTTTTAAAACAACAGGGTCCAATGATGTTAGAAAAGAAAGTTAATACTACACCATTTGATTATGCTGCTCTTAACCAACTTTCTCAAGATTTTGAAAAACAATTTATTCTACAAACTAAATTATCTGCTGAATAAGCATTTTGGTCTCAGAATTTTGTAAATTCTCTAGAACCCACTCTTTCTAGTAGACCCACCAAAGTTGAGGTTCCAAAAGAACTTCCTAAAGTCCAAACAGGTTAAAACATTATTAAAGAAACTTAAACACCATCTTGCTGGATTTGACGTGGTTGTTAAAGAAAGAACCATGGCCACAGCTATCACTGAGGGATCGTGGGGGTTTGAACATACAAAAGCTTGTTTTAGGGATAAAATAATTCCATTTGTAAAAGCTCTGAAGGACTTATTTAATACATTCGATCAATTTTTAATTAATGAACTTTCTGAAGTCCAAAATGTCTTTCATCAAATGGAACAGGCTGTGGAACAACATCGTTTAAAGTCAAAAACATGTGAAGTTAAAATGAATCAAGTTTTGAACGAAAACAAACGACTCTTGAAACATGTCATTAACAAAGATATTGTGAACATAATTATGAATTCTTCTGTGGATAATACTTCTGTGAATGTGCATGAATGTGAAAAGTGTCAAAAACTTAAGACTGAGCTTCTCAACAAATCAGATTTTGTTGAAAAAGAGATTTACGATAAATTGTTCAAAAGTTTTACCACTCTTGAAAAACATTGCATCTCTTTAGAAGTTAATAATTGTTGATCCCAACTTAAGATCGATCCCTTAGCTTGTAAAGTTTAAGTTACTTTGGATAAATCCAAAACAACTATGGTAGAAACTTTGTGAATACTAAAGAGTATACGGAATTTATTCTTTAATACTTAGAAGAATATTAATAAAACAGTAAACTGTATGAACAATGATATTACTGAAAAGCTCCAATATTATTATTATCAATAATATGAGTACTCTATGTAGTACTAAGGTTTACAACCTTGAAGCTATATATCAAAATGTATATATAACACCATAACCTAGGATCTCCTTGTATACACTAAGGAGTCCTTTACAAGATAACTACAAATCTTCTATAATTCTAATCTTATACATATCTTTCTAACTTTATAACATATACACAGAATAAGTCAATACAAATCACTTGACACGTCTTTATCTCTTTAGCAGTCTAATCTTACATTCAGCATCTTAAGTTCTCTGTAGTCTTAAGTTAGTACTGTCAGTACTAACCTTACCCTACAGATACTAACTGGTTAGTAATAGGCATTTGTAACTTGACAGTACTAACTCTTGGCTTGGCAGTACTAAGTATGAAGACTTTTAATTCCCAACAATCTTCCCCTAAACTTGTGATTTACCTTTAAATCATTAAGTTTTTTGAATTAAACCTTGTTCTTTGAGAGGATTCTTCCAAACACTTCATCTTCTTGGTCTTTCAGCCTGCATGAATATCTTCCTAAGAAGTTCTTTGGACATCTCATTATCTTGATTCACTAAGAGATTTGGTACTAGCATCAATGTAAGAGTTCCTCTTGACAATGGATACTCCTTCCCTACCAGCATGTAAGAAGTCTATTCCCTTCTCTGTAGACACATGATGCACTCCACATGAATCATATAGCCTCCAAGTTAGATCATGAATATGCTTTTGAAGCTTCCATAACTCATCATCTGTATCTGGTTCAAATAATCTCTTCAACTCAACCCATATCTCTCTTTCTTTGTCATCTGTTGGTTCTGTTGAATTGAACTTCTCTTTAACCAGACTCCACAACATCACTAAGTCATCCTGTCAAATGGATTCCAGCATATCATCAAAGAAGTGATGTACCTCAGTATGATTTCCAACTCTAATGATCTTCCAGTACTTCCTAGTGCCTTCAGTGTAAATCTCCCAGTCAATTATATATACTTTGTTTGTATGCTTGCAACATCATCCTGCTCTAAAACTATTATCATCAATGTTGTATCTCTTCATGAGACAGTTCATCAGCTCTTCATCTCTTGTTCTTTAGCTATTCTGAGCTTTCAATCAGTCTATTGCCTCTTCAGAACTTTCTTAGATCAAGTTTCTTCTTCTGTGCATCCCTTTTTAAACTTCCAGCTGCTAACTCAGCAACTGCCTGTCCACCTTACGCTCTATTAAGTAACAAAAGTGTTTACTTTCCTCATTTTTTTTTCAAACAAAGTCTTTATCTCATCAAAAGAATAACCTTTTAACTGCTACGGTGTATATCCAGCCATATTATTTAGATAATTAGACATTTGATTCCTCTTATGAGCTTTGGTTAGTGATTTTCTTCTCTGCTCTTCTGCTTTAAGTCTTGCAAAATTTTTCTTTCTTTCATTCACGAGTTCTACAAATAACTTTGACCTTTCTTTAATGGATATCCTCCTAGCTCCTTCGCATGTATTTTTGCCAGCTAACTCAAGTCTGGCATCCATCAAAGCTTAACATCATCCCCTTTAGGCAATGTATTGCAGTTTACTAGCTTCTTCTTCTCTTTATCTTTCAAGCCTGGCTTCTTCATCTCTAAAAATGAACAAAAAGATGATGATTTGCCATACCCAAAGTTTAGAAAATTTAAACAATTGGCAGCATAAATCATCAATAAACATGAAGAGCACGCGTTCCTAACAGCTACAGATATAGAATCCAGCACAAGCTATCAACCTCCACCTGATACAATAACAGGACCAGCAGTCTATCTACTGGCAAGACATAACCTACAACCAACCTATAAACCAGACTATCTAACTCTGCTTGAAGTCTCTGAGCTACATCAGCATCATATTTAATTTGATCTTTCTTCTTCTTTGGTTTTTTAGATTCAACCATCTTTGCCTTTCCCTTGTCTTTTGGATCAATTTGTGGAGGAGATACTCTTACTCTTGTTCCAAACTCACTAGGCTCTTGCATAGTTACTCCTTTTTCCTTTTATTTCTCACTCTTCATCTTCATAAGAGTTTGAGCAATAGTGAGGTCTTCATCTTCAATAGGAGTTGTTGTTGTTGTTGTTGGAGGAGTACTTGGCTCAGCAGTACTAACAGATACACCAGCAATAGTAACTGGTGCACTGGCAGTAGTAACAGGCTCAGCAGTAGTAATATTAATATTGGCAGTAGTAATTAATGTACTAGCAGTATTAACTCTAATATCATAACCATACCTCCCCTGAGTCTCTGAATCCTCTTGAAACCATGAAATCCCTTCATCTTGATCAATTTCATTCCTCCCCTATTTAGATGCATCCTCTAGATCACCCAAACTCTTTTTTATAGAAGACTCTATCCTGACCTTAAATAATCTCCTCTTAAGTTGTAGAGTTCTTGACTTCTTCTTACTTTCTAGCTTCTTAACTCTTTTCTTCAACTTTTTAATTTCCAAAGCTTGAGCATTCATTACATTCTCCAAGTTAAGAACTCTGTCAGACAGTTTTGTATAAAGGTCCATCAATTCCTGTAGTTTCATACTATCCTCCCCACTTCCAAGTATGTTAAGTCTTAAGAGAGGTGGTTCATTAGACTATTTAGACAACCTCTCAAACCTAGTTTGAGCAGGTCTATCCCCTATGGTGTCTTGGCGCCTGGGACTACCACCTGAACCAATTCCCTAAGGAAAAGGATATTAAGGTAAGTTGTCCGTGGATTAGGTTCTATTTATGTTACCACTGCCCTGCTCTGCATCTAAGCTAGTAGCAGTAGTGGCAGCCCTTTCTACACTGTCTCCCCTCTCCTTATGGACAGTCTTATCTACTACAAGGGTAATAGGTCTACTAGACTGAGATATCTTAGTGGCCTTTCTTTTGGTTTTCCTATGTTTTTTGGTTGAGATGATGATTCAATAATAGGGATTGGTTCTACATGAGATGGTGAAGCAGTAGTAGGTGTGTGTTGGGGTTTAGTGGGTTGTCCTGAACCTTCACCCTCTACTGCTTGTGATTGTATCAACATAGTAGCAAACAAAGGTATCATAGTCCTTGAAAAATCTTTTCCTTGCCTTCTCATGTTTGCAAAAACCTTTTTAGTACGAGAAGGTGTATCATATTCATCATTAAAAATTGCTGTACGATTTTCAATTTGATTGTTTAAAAACAGTTGTAAAAACCTTGGATACATTAATTTTTTTTAGAATTAGGATCAAAGTTTCTCAACATACCATCAAAAATCAATTTAGAAAAATTAAACTTTTGTTTCTTAGCCAAACATATAACTGCTGATGCTATATTAGTACCAAATTCATTCCAAGCAGTTGATTTAGAGCTTAAACATTATAAGATGGTATGAATGAGATACTTCCATTAAGGGGAAAAGAAAGATTTATAAAAAGTAAGTTTATCAGAAAGCTTTTCATACCCCATTAATTAAAGCTTTTCAAAAATCTCAGTGTTTGTAAGACAAGTAATACCATCCTCATCATTAAAGTGAAGATCTCTCCTCACAGATGATTCTGTTATTACTATAGTCTTGCCATCAACTTTGGCACGTATTTGTGTTTTATTATTGACTGTTTTGATTTTTACAGTAGACCAAAACTGCAAAATATAGGACACATAGACAGTTGGACTTACAGTTAATGCGTACCTAATAGGACTAGCATTAAGAAAATCAACTATCTCTGCAAAATCAGCATTATCTTCTAATTTTTCCAAGTATGCCACCATATTGTGAGAATCAGCAAAGATTAAGTCCGCCATTGATGAGAATTATGAATGTCGGTGTTGAATTCGAGTTAGGGTTTGTAAAATTGAGATTGTAAGATTGTTTAAGAGTGATTACTTTATGAACGAAAACGGTTTTATAAGGAATTAAGCAAACCTATAGGTAAAGTAACTAACTAATTTATGAAATACACCATCAGCAGTTGTATCCCCAATGGTAACCTAGCAGTACTAACTTGGCCCAGCAGCATTAACTTTTTGCCTAGCAGCACTAACTTTTCGCCCAGCAGCATTAAGTCATGCCAGCAGCACTAACTCTTGAGTTACCAGAATAAACCCCAATTTTATCCAAGTAGTATGTCCAACCCATTCCAATCATCATTCTAATCAAACAACACCTCAGATGGTGAATGTCTAGTCTCAATGTGCTTAGTCTTTGAGTGAAACACTGGATTCTTAACTATGCAGATTGTGCTTTCATTGTCAATGAAAATCTTGGTGTTCATAAAGTTGTATCCATAATCAAGCAATTGATTTTGGATCCATAACACCTGTCCACAGCAACTAGATGCAGCTACATACTCTGCTTCAGTAGTAGAGTTGGCAACTACAGTTTGCTTCTTGCATTGCCATGAAATCAATCTTCTCCCAAGAAATTGACAACCTCCTGTTGTGGATTTCCTGTCTAAACTAGCACCAGCATAGTCACTGTTAGTATAAGCTTCCAAATCAAATGGTGAGTCCTTAGGATACCAAAGGCCCAATTTAGGTTGACCTTTCAAGTATCTAAAGATTCTTTTCACAGCATGAAGATGTGAAACTTTAGGTGTGACTTGGAATCTTGCACAAGCACATACAACAAACATTATATCAGGCCTTGAAGATGTTAAATACATTAATGAGCCAATCATTGATCTATATAAGTGAACATCAACATCTTTAGCATTTTCATCCTTCATCAAAGACTTTGAGGTCTCCACAGGTGTACTTGTTGTCTTCACAGTTGAAAAGCCAAACTTCTTTAAAATATCATCCACATACTTGTCTTGGCTGATGAAAATTCCATCATCGTTTTGTGTCACTTGTAGTCCTAAGAAGAAAGTAAGCTCACTCATAGAGCTCATCTAGAACTTCTTATGCATTAATTTCTCAAACTCAGTGCATAAACTCTTCTTAGTAGATCTAAAAATGATATCGTCTACATATACTTGAACTAGTATAATATTACCTTTGACTCTTTTAATGAATAACGTCTTATTTATCTAACCTCTCTAAAAATCCATTGTCCAATAAATAGGTAGATAAAGTCTCATACCAAGCTTTAGGAGCTTGATGTAGGCCATATAGTGCCTTTTCTACTTTATAAACTCTATCAAGGAACTCTGGATCTTTAAACCCTAGAGGTTGACAGACATAGACTTCCTCTTCAATCTTGCCATACAGAAATGCACTCTTCATATCCATCTGATACACAACAAAGTCTTTGAATGAGGCATAGGCAAAGAATAGCCTAATTGCTTCAATCCTAGCAACAGGAGCAAAACCCTCATCATAATCTATTCCCTCATCTTTAGTGTAACCCTGTGCAACCAGTCTTGCTTTGTTTCTAACCACAATACCTCTTTCATCTTTCTTGTTTCTGTAGATCCATTTTGTTCCAATTGCCCTCTTGCCATATGGTAAATCAACTAAAGTCCAAACCTTCTATAGTTTAAATTGTAGAAGCTCATCTTGCATTGCTTCTATCCAGCTTGGATCTGTCAAAGCTTGAATTACCTTCTTGGGTTTTACTTGTGATAGAAAATAAGCAAATTAACAATTCTGAAAATCTTTATGGTTGATCCTCTATTGCATTGAACTAAACATACCATGGTCAGTCACACTCTTTGTCATTCTTTTGGTTTGAGGTGTTGAATGTTTATCTCCAATGATTTGTTTAAGTGGATGATCCTGGTGAATTCTGGTAGTTGGAGTAGGACTGGCAAGGATATTTGTATCCAAATTAGTCATGTCAGCCTCTGCATCAAGATCTTCATCATCATCGAAATAGACAATCTCTTCTAAATTAGGCATATTTGGATCATCAATACATCCATATACTATATTCTCATCAACAGCATCATCTTCTATGCTAGCAGTATTAACAGTTGAAC
>BQNB010114502.1:0-21740 GCA_026074375.1 Tanacetum coccineum
AAGGGAAAAAGAAACCCAAGAGGAGGAAGATGTGGCAGCAGAAGGATACGATGGATATGATTACTTGCTGTCTCTACCCGCTTTATCATTTGGTCCTAAGTATATAGAGGAGTTGGAGGAAGAAAGGAAAGCAGTGGATAAAAAGATAGAGCATCTCACCACTTCTACTCCCATGTCTGTATGGCTAAAAGATCTTGCTGCTCTTCTTGATGAACAACTTGCTCGTGTGAGTAGAATGAAACCTTATCTTTGCTAATTTTATAAAATGTAATACATGACAAGTGATTATGTGAACTAATAAATTTGTCGCTTGCAGGAACACAATCGTGAAGCAAAGTTCAAGCACAAAACAACATGAAGGAAGGATTAATAGGATAGTTTTTTTTGTCAAAACAACATAAATTTGTCGCTTGCAGGAACACCATCGCTTACATATAAATACTGACCGCTTGGTTTGTACCAATTTTGTCAAAACAATGACCCAGAAAAAATGGAGCTTAAAGTTTGTACCTTTTCATATGATTTTCAGAGATCCCGACGCTTGTATCAAGAATCTCAACCATCCATTTTATGGAGACTTATTTCTTATAACATACATGTGATTTAAATGCATGGATTTTAATTGCATGTTGTGCTTGTAACTAGGGGTGTGCACGGTTCGGTTTGGGTCGGTTTTTAGCATAGCCATAACCGAAACCGTTCGGTTATAGTCGGTTCGGTTTTTCCGGTTTCAATGGGTTTTCGGTTTGATTTTCTCGGTTTTTTCGGTTAACTGTTTGTTTTTGGGCATGGGCCCAATTTCGGCCAGTTTGGCTCAACAATAACTTTGTTTCTTTGTTTGTTAAAGTCAAGCAGATCTGACCCTAACAACTTTTTTGCAAGCCTAACAACGCGTAGACTAATAAAAAATAAAAACTATAAACATGGTCTACTGATTAATAGGACGAGCGTTTTTAACCCTACTTTCACTATTCTTTTAAGCACTGTTGCTTCAGTGCGACAATGCTGGCCATAAAGAAGCCCCAAAAAATATTTAGACCAAAAATTTGGGCCGGCAATAACTAGTTTTTTTTTTTTTTTAATTTGTTGGCACAAAATAAGGAGGAAAAAAATGTTACAAAAGTAACGACGCATTCAGATAAAAAAATACCCGCAGTAACATTTCCGAATTGACTTAAATAGTGTCATTTTACACCATGAGACAAAAAAAATAAATTCGCAAAAAAAAATAAAAAATAAAAAATTTTAACGCGACGCAACAACGCGTAAGACCATAAAAAAAAATACTAAACACGATACTGAAAAAATAAACCCGCACTATTAAAGACGGCGTTTTTGACCTACTTTCACTATTCATTTTAAGCACTGTAGCACTGTAGCTACAGTGCTACAGTGCTGGGCCAAAAAGAAGCCCAAAAAATTTAGCCCAAAAATTTGGGCAGGCCTAATTAGTTTTTTTTTTTTTTTTTAATTTTATTGGCACAAAATATTTTCATATGATTTTCAGAGATCCCGACGCTTGTATCAAGAATCTCAACCATCCATTTTATGGAGACTTATTTCTTATAACATAAATGTGATTTAAATGCATTTAATGGATTTTAATTGCATGTTGTGCTTGTAACTAGGGGTGTGCACGGTTCGGTTTGAGTCGGTTTTTGGGGAAAACCAAAACTGAATGTTCGGTTTTTAGCATAGCCATAACCGAAACCGTTCGGTTATATTCGGTTCGGTTTTTCCGGTTTCAATGGCACTTGATTGTACCAAGTTTAAGTCTAACTATATCAAGAATGGCACTTGCCAACTGCTCCACACTCCTAGAGCCATTCACGTGTAACGCGATATTTGTTGAGCAACGACGCATTGTTGTCCCCGAAAAAAAGTCACGTTTCACATTACACTGCATGTTACTTTGTGTTCTCATATTAACCCTTGTTATTGTTATTACATTTATAACCGGGATATGTTTAGCTTTAGCCGATAAAAATGACCCAACAATTCACATTGGACGTATCTATGTCAACACGAAAGACAAAGGTAAACAAGAACAACATGAGTTCGGCTTCATACTAAGATCAAAAAACACCAATAGTTGCGCGGTTATATTATACAAAAACGGTGGTAAAGCTTCATTAGCTTATAAAGATAGATTCATTGGCAAAGGTAAATTTCCAACGTATAAACAAGATAGTGATAGTAAATAATATGAAACCTAAAACTCGTCAAGTTGTTTAAGGATGACATTACCTAAAGTTGATACAAAAAACGCATCATTTTACCCTAATCGTATTCACACCCTATTAAATTGTCCAGTAGGATTAATGTTTCCATTACGCTATAAGTTAGTTTTTCGTGTTAAGAGAGCATAAAATATATCATATTTGTAATGTTAGGTTAAAAGCTATCCCAACAAGCAAAGTATTTGTCGCAGAAACTATGATTATTCCCACTAGTTAGCTAGCTTAATTTACAGTTGTGGTGAAAAAGTTTTTTGGATTATGACATCAAAATTCTTGAATATTTTAATTCCGATCTTCAAAGTTATAGTTGAATGTTGACTCATAATTGTCCAACTCCCTAACAATGTTATTGTGTGGACAAAGTTTTGTAAATTTTTTGTGAACGTATTTCTCAACTCACTTGTCATTTCATTGTGTGAACAGAGTTTTTTGTAACCTTTTAGTGATCATAACATTTCTCATCTAATACATGTTCAACTCATTATTATCGTTAAAACCTAAATTAGCCAAAACCCACTTTCCTTGTGCTTAATAACACAGAAAATACAAGACCACCCTAAAGAAACTTTGACAGATTTAGTGAATACAAGTAATTAGAGTTCTTGATAGCTTAAGAGCTTAAACAAATGCTACATAATACTATGACCACTAAGCTGTATATATCCGGGTGCACAACAACATTTAAACATAGTTCAAAATCGCCAATACTTTCATAGTTCGACGCCCATCAATCTTATACCATACGAATGCTGCACTATATGATCTATAATTAAAAGGCTGGTGAGCTATAAATCTACTTTACTATAGAAAACTCAAGAGAATTACAATAAATTAGAGGGGAGCCGAGATACTATCTGGGCCCCCACTCCTTTAGCAATAGCGAAATTGATCCTATTTAATATATGAACAACAGCACGTGCTTCAATGTCCTGAGTCATGGAGAACTTCCGAATCCGCTTCAACAATTATTATTATTATTATTATTATTATTATTATTATTAAATAGTTTTAGATCACACATGCTAGATGATATATATAATTTTTCACCACATTTTGCTACACGCATTAATTTATTTCTATTGTATTTTTTTTTGAGCAAATTTCTATTGTATTCAATATATTCAATGATGAACTTTAAATAAATACATTTATTTAAAAATCCAAATACTGATAACTAAACGTATTGTGAGTATAAAAAATAAATAAACTTATACTGTAAACTTGTAACGTATGTTACCCTTTAATTTAACGTTCATTTGACTTTCGTAAATTTAACCCCTGAGCACATTAAACTCTATAATTTTACTCATTATTTTATATTTTATTATCACTTTTAGTAACTCTTAGCAAACACCTGAACCAATTAGACTATATTTTTACTCATTTACATCAGTTTTCTTTAGTTGTTCATTTTTTATCAAAAAATATATTACGGTTAAAACTTTATTTCATACCTACAAAATGAATGTTTTTGCTTCCACTACAACAAACGAATAAACCTATCTTGTTTAAACATAAATCACAACAAAACATGACGAACAGCTAAACTTATTAACTTCATTATATCTTAAAAATTCTTCACACATACACTACTTTACCTACATATATCCACTAATTAGTTTGACAAAATAACTACTAAATAATACACTAACATACATCGAACTAAGAATTAATGTCACTTCATTAGTTTACACATGTTGTGTTTAATAAAGCTTGATAGAATCACACAATCACGTGTAGATTAATTAACCACGGGCATCTTCTTCATTTGTTGACACATGCAATGTTTATCACTTTCTAACAAGAGTATCAAACTATCAACGTGAGTATAATCAACCCAAGATAAACAACTTTTAAGGTGGTGTTTCTGATAGAATATAGTAGCATTCATGGACGGAACTTAGAAGGAATCAAGAGGATGATAGCTCCCCCTAAATAGATTCATGATTAGTCTATGTGTTAACTAGCATTTTAAGTGAGTTGAAGTGTATGTAACTAAGATTGCTTGATGTGAAGGCAAGCACGGTAATTGTAGAATTCGAATTCCGTAAGGCTTTTACCCCCTCATCTCTATAAATAGAGATGAGAGGGATACTAGTTGGTACATTCTTTCTTGCTCATTCGTTAATCAAAACAATGTAACGTTTGGGGTCACGTGTGTTTTCTCTTTGAGTTTATATCATACCCTAGCTTTCAAGGTTTGTTGGTTTTTTTTCCAACGAGTGGTATCAGAGCCTTGTCCGGGAAGAAGAAATCACACAATGTAGGGAGAGCCAAAACAAGAGAAAAGGATAATCCGTGTTTGGTTCGGCGATTTCTGCGCATTAGTGGTAGACATGACACCGCGGCTTCGTTAACTGTTGGATTTCAACGAAATTCGAAATGTAGGTTTAAGACACATTGATCTACGTTATTACAAGAAGGATTTTGCATAGGAGCATCTAGTAGGAAGATACAACCTATCGAAGTTGGCTGGACAAATCTGACTTTGCGTGTTGTTTTTCAGTTATTGTTTGGCTATCGTTGTGTTGATATAAGGCGTTTGAAGCTTAGGTTGATTAGAGGGAAACTTGAGAGGCAAGTTTGAGTTTTCTCAAAGGGTTTTTTGAGGTGCAAGAAAGTTAAATCCAATGATTTACTTAAAGATCAAGATTTCGGTCAGAAAGAATATCGACAAAAGGGTCTAAAGGCTTCAAAAGGTTAACAATTTAGAGTTAATTGGTGATAATAAGTTTTGAAGGTTAAGAAGCTTCAAGGGTATGTTGGTTTTGGGTGGCTTGATAAATCGGGTTTGAAGGTTCCCATGGGTTTCTTGAAGATTAAATCTTGGTGGTAACTTGAAAGACAAGCAATGTTTTAGTTGTTTCTTGAGGATTCAAGAAAGGGATCGCTTGGAGTACTAGTTTTTTAGGCTTGATGTGAAAAGATCGAAACTTTAGGGTTTTCTAAAAGGTTAGTCTATCAAGATTTCAAGAAGCGGGGTTTATAGCACACAACTTGCGAGACTTGTTGGTAAGGTTGGTTAAGAAACAATTTGACAAGGTTTTTAACAAGGTTAAAAAAGAATGGCTAGTATGAATACTAGTATAACATCGAAAAGCTTGATGGGTTTGGTGTACAAAAGCATTAAGGTTCTAAACAAGTTGGGTTCAAACAACTTGGTCATAGTGTTCAAATAGGAGTCCAAGGAGTACATGTTCAAAAGCGTGTTTGGTTTGAGGTGAAACTGCACGGAGCTCAGAAAAATTATGTAGCTGAGGTTATTTAAGATACTAACAACTGATAACGCCTTAATTATACATATTTTAGGCGGCATTATTATATATATTATTATCATTTCACGAGAACTTTTGATACTTAATAGCATGAATTATGTGCAGGTTCACTTGAAGATAGTCCAAGCTCAAAAGTGTTCAAAATACAAGTGTTTACGCCTTATGAAAGTCTAGCTAGAAGATGATAAAGAATAAAGACCAAAAATTAGACCAAGTACGGCGCACTTCTTCACAAGTACGCCGCACTTCAACCTGGAGTTAATGAAAACAGTAAATACCTGAAGTACATCGCACTTTTATATTTGTACGCCGCACTTCTTCCATGCATTAATGATTTTAACCGACAAAAGGCGAAGTACGCCGCACTTTTTATAAAGTGCGCCGCACTTTCCCCCTCGTTCAGCCTATAAATAGAGATGAAATTCACCCCATTTCACACACACTTCTAACAAATTATCTCCAATAATTCTATATCCTTCCTTGGTGTTTTAAGCACGAAATTACAGCAAGAAGACGAGATTTATAAGTATTAGAATAAACGGGGTAAAATAGATTCGATATTTGTAATCGGGTACTTTTGATCCATTATCATCCGAATCTCGTATGTTTCTCATTACTCTCTTTATCCTTGTTATTATGAACTCCGTAGCAATGAGAGGCTAAACCTCTTATGACTACTCGGATGTGTTAATATAATAAAAAAACATTTAGTATTATTATGATCTTGTTAATCTCAAGTTTATATTGAAATCCTATCGTATTTGATCTTATCAACTTTGATTATATACGCATAATGGTTTAGGTCGAAAGTCCCATTGTGTACTATATAGTTTAAAGATTTGTCTACTGTCTTTATCATTTGGTTGGAGAAATCCGCTTATGTTAATTGATAAATAAAATAGATTTGATATAATAGTAACTTGATTAATTAAGTGACACATTTGATTAAGTTAAACTAATATAAGTCTTGAGTTAGAATAGTTAATTTATGAAAATGTTTTTTGACGAGAAAACCTTTTTATAAGTTAAGAATAAAATCGAAGATCATAATATCACCATCGCTGCAGAATTATATGAAACTATCCGAGTAGTCATATCTCTTTATCATTGAATTTACCCATCATCACTTACTTGCTATTTTACTTGAAAAAGTTATTATAATTCGTTTTAACTCTTGTGATTATACGAACATAACCAAATCTCTATGGACGACCTGGTCTTACCTGAAATATTATACTACATACGTGGGTTATACTTTACCCATGTGTTGGTTTAAAAATAAGTAAAATCAATATTATAAATTTAAAGCTTTCATCACACATCAACGACGATGCTTGTGACTCAAAAAATTTAGAGCTTAAAAAATTTAAAGAAAAGACAAGCGTGGACTGCTTGGTAAAGAAGTAGGAAAATGTACACCTTGGTATACATGTGGGGTAAACATTATAGTAGAGTAACTGGAGTACCTGGTATGGTAATGCTTCTGAAAGGAAGAAAGTGCTAGTTTATGGATGATAAATTAATAGATGTGTGTTAGGATCGAACTCAAGATCACGGGATTGCACTCACTACGAGTTAACAATTAATAAATAATATATTTGTTAATTTTACACGTAAACGTTTAACGGTCATTAAGTATTTAACAGAAAAGACTAACGACCATAAGGGCAAGGACAAGTACATAATTACATAATTGATGTTACATAATTAATGAAACTATGATGTTTGATGTGCAGACAAATAAAGTAATTTCAGAAATTCGAATTTTCTTAAGTTTGGCTTTGTAAATGGTATCAATTTGACTTAGAAAAAGGTTACGGGTTTCAAGCACTAACCATCTTTTGTGTGAATACTCTTTCTTAATTTGAAAAACTAATAAATCAAATTTATTGTTAGGGAATGAATGCCATTTTTTCAATTTACTTCACATGACTAAACCCTAATGTGGTTTGGATGGTTTGGGTTTACTAGGGCATACATGATAAATTTCATTCTTTAATAAATAGCCACAAGATGAACTAACTTATCTTCCAAGAACAGTAAATATGTTTATACTGGATTAATGGTCTGGTATACGGATTTGACATCGGGCTTAATTCCAAAAGTGGTTTTAGAAATTGATCTGTTGTGTTTGCACGATTCAAATAATAATGGAGAATCTATTCGATTATGTATTTTTTTTGCGACACATTAGTGCTAATCCACGGGGTTTGAATCACGTTAACAGACTCAAACAGGTTAAGCACTTCCTTTTCAGGAGGGTGATTGTGGCACGTAAAGGTTGTTTGCATTATAGCAGGAATGGAACTTGATGAGACTCAACATTTTTCAAGGTGATAGCACAACCTTTTGTCATAAGCCATTGAGTTGTTATTATAGGCTAAATTTAGATTTATACGCGAAAAATGTCAAACGTCTGCAAGGCGTTTATTGGGCGTATGACATGCTAACTTGGTGATCATTTTTTTCTTTTTTGATATAAATTGGATAACAAGTGAAGTGAGTGTATTTTTTGTGACGTGTTAATAGAATGTATAAAGGAGTGTTTTGTTTATTTAGATTTTGGGTTATAAGATGTATAAGATAAAATTATTTTAAGGAGTTATAATATACCAACAGTAATAAGGTAATGATTTGACGTTCTGGTTTAACATGTGACACTGTTAGGTATATATTTATTAGTAGATGAGCTTGTGAGAGTCTAACCGGCTAATTTTTATTTTTATTTTATTTTTCACTTTTTAGGATTTACTAAACTAAAGAAATAAATATTTAAAAGCAGACTGTCTAACTCGACTACACTCGTTTTATATGGGAGAACTCTCGCTTCCAAAAGATTTCATCTAAACCGACACTAATTAGAATAAATTATATAGTTCGTTGACCGACGCCTCTAGCTCTTTAGAGAGTGGGTGGGTTGCAATACTTATGCGGTCGTTTAGTCCTATGTGGCATCAAGTTGGTTGCAAGTTACTGCACCGCTTGGTGAGTTAGTTGGTGTAAGTTAGATGCTTTGTTAGTTAATCAATAAGCCGTCGGTTATGTTTCTTTGATTTTTTTATTAGTTTTGTGTGATTTTTTTTGAGTTTGTATTTTAATTGGGATATGGTTGTCTCAAAAGTAGAAAAATTAAATGAAGGTTATTGAGATAGTGTTTGTTTTATATGTTAATTACATGTAAAATTAGATAACAAAATG
This sequence comes from Tanacetum coccineum, assembly GCA_026074375.1. Taxonomy (NCBI): domain Eukaryota; kingdom Viridiplantae; phylum Streptophyta; class Magnoliopsida; order Asterales; family Asteraceae; genus Tanacetum; species Tanacetum coccineum. The sequence continues at coordinate 8,714 of BQNB010114502.1, forward strand.
ATGTGACACGTGAAATGAAAATGAAATGAAATGAATGAAATAGACTCAATTCAATTTTGGCAAATTTATTTTAAATAAAAAAAAAGCAAACTAGTTGCATTAAATATCCATAGTACAGTATAGTACACTACTCAACATCTTCCACTAAATGATCGTAAAACACACTAAACACAAAACTCAATAGCTCTAAGTCACATAAAACACTCTGTTTGTTCACATTCATAAAAAAGTACACGGTCAAACCACTCATATCAATGGTTGAATTACAGATACACACTCATTAATAACCATCTGTAATTCATCTCGACATCAAATAACTCGCTCCACGAATCGTTCCGCCGATTCTCTCGATCAATTTCCAAGTCCTCCACTCACTCTCCCTCGAGGGTCGACGAGGTCATCTCCGCGTTGATCGCCGTCTATCCTTCTTCAAAACGTTTTCAAGTACTTTCGGCGTCACTCACGGGACCATCAAACCGAGTCACTGCGTCATTCAGAGTTATGAGAGGGTGAAGGAGTTGACTTTGAGCTCCTGCGGGATGATGTAAAGCGATCGTAGAGTAGAAGAAGCGTGGTGCGGTGGGCGGCGGAGTTGGCCGGAGTTTGAAAAGTATGGTGTTCTAGGCGATCCGGTGCGGCTGAGTGACGGAGGTGTGAGTTGGGTGTGGTCGGTGGGGGGTTGAAGACAGTGTCGTTTGGAATATTAGTAAGTTATTTTTCCGCTAGTGCTTAGGCATTTTTTATGGTTAGGGGATTAGTTTGCGAAATATCGTCGTTAGTAAATTAGTCGTAAAAGACCGCGAAAATGAAGGTGTAGTTGTTATGAATGAGTTAGGAATTAACGCAGATTTTGATGAGAAAGTAGAAAAGAAAAGAGGGACGAGGGGGCGGAAGGGAGGGAGGGAGGGGTGTGGTGGAGAGGTAATAGGCGGAGTGCCGCGGATTGGATGAGATTGTGGCAGAAGGCGACGTTAGATTAGTCGAATGGTTGGTCATGGAAGGGATACATTGGTGGTGGTTAGGCGTCTTATGTGGATGGGTGTGATGGGGATGTGTGGGATGAAGGAGTGGTGGCGGAATAGGGTTTGAGGGGGGTTTAGAGTTGAGGCCGGGTAGTAGTTGATTAAACGACGGAGTTATTTACTTGAGATGAATTCGTTTTGAGGTTTTACATATTTGGTTAGTTTTTATTATATTTTAGCTCTAGGGATTTTTTAGAATATTTTTAATAATCCCTTCTTTCTTATGTTTTGGTAGAAGTGTTTTGAGCACTAGCAATAGTAGTTAGCGTTTTTCACAAATGCTTCTTTAAAAAACGTAGCACTAGGTTTCTATTATACTTATGACTACTTATCCCAAACGCTTTATTGCTTTAGTACTAGTTGTACGTATCTTCGCAAATACCTTATATGTTATTGTGTTTTTTGTATATGTTGTTTTTTTGTTGTGGTATTTGTATTGTTGGTATTGTAAATTACATAGTAATATATTGTGCGCGATAGAATTAGTAGTTTTGTTATGTGTATGCTTACTGATTGACGATTGTTGTGTTACTAATGGAATTTTTTAGTGTTGTTGGTTTTGATTTTATGTCGATTGTGCGGTTCGGTAGGTGGTGGACAGTTTAGTGTTAGCGCATAAGATGGAAACAATTGCAATATCTATCGTGTTCAGTATACAATGTGCTTTGAGAAGAGACTGACCTGACATAGGGATTCGTATGAATGAATTTGTTTTTAAAGAAATGATTAGTTTTGTTAGATAGTATAAATTCACATTAAAATTGTAACATTATTGCCGTGTTGATGCTTTTGTAAATTGACATAACTTACGCGATAGAATTAATAACTATAATGTGCAGGCCACAAATTAGGTGTTGTGCATTGTGTACTCATGCTAAGTCATACTGGGTTCGGTATCGGAGCGGACACTAAATTATGTTTAGGCTGATAAAGTATGGGAAACACTTGCAAAATTGATTTTGTTAAAGCTAGCTTCAAGAAAGAGACTTGACATAGACTTGGGGGTTGTTTGGGATTGCTTATAAGCTTATTGCGTTTTGGAAAATTAATCTGGGACAAGCAACTTCATACTTCTGTTAAAAATAAGCAAATAAGCATTTTGGATAAGCAATCCAAACACCCTCAAAACTGTTCATCTGTCCTTTCAAAGTGCACCAAGTGGATAAACAGTTTCATTAAACAGTCCCAAACACTTCCATAGATAGTGTATACAGCCATAAAGTATCACATTTCTGTGTCGTTTTACTTTCAGCTATTGACGCCCTTGTGCTTTTTCAAGTTTTGCCTAGTAGTAAAGACCAAACTTTTTTCAATTTAAGAAAATTTAGGATCAGAGTATCAGACACAGCTTCATCGCGCCTAGTATTAAAGACCCATTTTTTTTAGTTAATGAATACATGATAAGATAAAACTTGTATCGCACCTAGTATTAAAGTCCAAGCCTTTTTCTAATAACGAATATAGGATAAGATACATCTTTTATCGCCAGTAATAGCCGTCTACTTGGAACAATGAGTTGTCCAAATAAATATATATTAAGATCAATGTCAATGAAGGGTTAGTCTTGTACACATTGTAGATATCAAGTGTGCGCTACAGTCACCATCAATGTCAATGCAAGCTTGCAAATGAGCTTGTTGTGGATGGACTTTTACGCAAAAAGTAAGATTCTGGATGACACGGTGGGTGGGTTAGGATTTGCGTAGGAAAAATACAAAGAAAACGCCAGTTTTGCTACTAGTGACATAGATATATCTTGTAGCTGTCTATGGGCCTTGTATAACCCACCATTGTGTAGTGGATGATGAAGAGTTGTAATATCCTTAGCTTTTGGATTTATTTGCATATTTGGTGATTCTGTTGTGATGCCATCTCACTTGTTAACTTTATTTCTTTTGTCTTGGATGTACATGCATCTGCATATGCTGATATAAATATGACTCTGACTACACGTGTTTACTTGCTTAATGTTTTGAGCAGAAGATGTAACATTCCACATGTATTATCCCCTTATCCTGTCACTGCATATGTTAACCGATTGTTGTGTTCTTGAACTGGTATGAAACCCGACAGGGTTTTTAGTTAGCATAGACATAATTGGTACGAGTGAGAGACTAATAGATTAATTTTTGGCAAACAACACAGGCTTTGTGATTTAGTTCATATTTTTAACGACGAAGAAACAATTCTGGAGCTGGTGCATATTAAGTAGTATTGTCAACTATTGGACTTTCAGAAGTATAATTCATTTATGAGTTAATGACTTGAAAATGCATTTTTTTTGCTATCAAAACACAAACCTTTCACATTTCGACATTTGTGTGTATTTTATGGCCATTCTACTATGTACAATGACCATTTTACCCTTTAAAATTTGAAAATAGTAGGGGTAGAATCGTCACAAAATACACACGAAAGTCAAAATTTGAAAGGTTTGTGTATTCATAGGAAAAAAAACAGATGACTACACGGAATAACAAACATTGACAAGTTTGATGTATTTTCAACCCTACATTTATTCCTGAAATGTATAATAATGGTACATAAGGATCTCTTAATAACTATGAATGAAAGTAATCATATAAATACTATCTTTATTGTTAAACTCCTTGTAATTATTACTATTATTGCGTGAGATTGAAGAAGAGTGGATTATTGGTAAGAGAATCATTCTTTGTGTTACATTCTTCAACAACTAAAAGTTGTGTCCTTTGTTTTTTTGGGATAATCACAAAAATATCCATTTTTTCAACCTCATTTCACGAAATACCCAATTATTTTCTCAAAAAGCCAAAATACCCATAAAAATCGCAATTTTTGACCATTTTTGACAATTTTGCGAAGTTGAAAAAAAAAATCTAAAATTTTAGATTTTTTTAGGAAATATCGCAAATTTGCGATATTTCCTTAAAAAATCTAAAATTTTAGATTTTTTTTCAATTTCGAAAATTTGCGATATTTTTCAAAAATATCGAAAATTTTCGATTTTTTCTTAAAAAATCTAAAATTTTCGATTTTTTTCAATTTCGAAAATTTACGATATTTTTCACGTAAGTTTATACATATTTACACTTTTATGTGTGTAGCTTATATTGTTGTTTTTTATAAATGACAGTGTGTCGGTAATTATATTGCTCTCTAACTGATGGAGCACAAAATCTTTTTTGCCTGCAATATAATTACCGGCACACTGTCATTTATCAAAAACAACAATATAAGCTACACACATAAAAGTGTAAATATGTATAAACTTACGTGAAAAATATCGTAAATTTTCGAAATTGAAAAAAATCGAAAATTTTAGATTTTTTAAGAAAAAATCAAAAATTTTAGATTTTTTAAGAAAAAAATCGAAAATTTTAGATATCGCAAATTTTCGAAATTGAAAAAAAATCTAAAATTTTAGATTTTTTTTTCAACTTCGCAAAATTGTCAAAAATTGCGATTTTTATGGGTATTTTAGCTTTTTGAGAAAATAATTGGGTATTTTATGAAATGGGGTTGAAAAAATGGGTATTTTTGTGATTATCCCTTGTTTTTTTCCAATCTTAAGGGCCGACTTAGCTGGCTTAGCTTTGCATTATGCAAAAATCAATCAATTACATGGAGAAATTATTCACTTCTTTAGCATCAAACGAAGCTGCCAATATAACTCGCGTCCAGGGGTCCATGTATTCGACTGTCATTATGTACTTTCAAGTCCTTTGAGTAACGGTCGGAAGGCTTTAAATTGATCATATGGAATGAGCGTTTTGCGTGGACTTTATTTAATTGTTCGATAATTGGTGTTAGGTACCTCGACAACCTAAGATATAAAACCTATATGGCACGATAATAACGTACCGTTCCTGGTGCTCTAAGATACACCCCCTTTATCATAAACCCCATTAAAATTCAGCAAAAAAAAAAAAAAACAGAAACAAAGCTTTCAAAATATACCATATAAAACCAAAACCATAATGAATTTCTGGTATCTATGAAAAGAAAGAAAGTTAAAGTTCTATACTTGTTACCAAACATACTCCAAGAACCGTGTTCATAACCTAGAAGCCATAATATATTAATTTTGTTTGTTAGCATCACTTTATAATACTTTTTTAACTGGCAAAAGATATATTAAAAACTAACAAAATGCTAGAAAACTACAAAGAAATACATAACCAATCTGTCCAACTAAAAACTTTCCTGCCTCCTCTACATATTTTAACCAAGTAAAAGAAAATAAACGAATGAAATCAAAAATATCGCATTTCCTCACGGTGTGAGAGTTAAATGTGACGTTATTTTGATACTTTCAAAGGACCCAAGAGATAGAGGCAATGATAACAAACAAACGATCCTTTTAAATGTTTTGACCCGATATATTGTCAATCCAAGATATCTAACCGGAGTACGAAGGCATCGACAATTCATAAATGTTTTTTTTCTTTTTTTGGGTAACCATGATTTTCGACCTTTTGGCCGACTAATCCATGATTTCAGAAATGTTACACCATATACGAAGCAATCTCCGAGCAGTTGAGGCAACTTCGCAAGTGAAGAATACATGATCGTTTGACACACCATTATTTGTCGAACCAGGCAAAGAACATGATCAATTTCTAAACCACGTTTGGAGAGTTTAAGCCGATGAGGAAGCCTATACAAACGCATTCTCCATATAAACATCATTACCTATCTTGGAAGACAAGTGTTTCATCTTGTGGCTATTTTCAAAGAAGGAAGGAGTTGATCAATGTATGCTCTAGTAGAACCCATTGCAAGCAAACCGTCCAAACCAATGGCTCCATTTCCATGTAACATGGAGAGATGATAGCGTGAGATGCTGAATCTTATCAAGAAGAGAATTCAACATAGCCTCAGTCTTGCCCGAAGTTACAGTTCTCCCCAATACCAAGTCCGTTACCTGCAACGAATCTATCACGAATAATGCAGTTTTCGTTTAGATCCAAGCGATAAAGCCTGTTAAAACGAGAGCATTGGGGCTCATCTCCAAGCCATAAGCCTTTCCAGAAACATATCAACGAGCCGCAACCAATTTGGCATTTTAACGTATCATTTAGGATCAAGTTTTGCGAGTGAAGATAGTTGGAGGAACCCACAAAACCCGTATTCCTTGCGTATAATAGCCTTTACCATCGAAACCCCCCTTCTAAACCATGAATTGTTTTTATGAGTTTTACCCATAAAAGCTCTGGATTATTCACAACTCTCCAACGTCATTTTTGAAGCAACGTGAGATTAAAAGATTTCAAACTACCAACCCCCAAGCTACCATGTTCATAGGAAGCTAGAACATTAGCCCATTTGATCCAAGCCAACTTAAGACCTGAGGTGATATTCTCTAAATCATTTCTGCCCCATTCCGTAAGTATCACCACTTTATAATTGCAAACATATATTTAATTCAAGGTGAATCAAAATATGTACTATTTGTACAATGGAATTGAAATAAACAGAATGGAGAGGCCTATAAGCAATCACTCGAACTTGAGCAGCAATCCGAGTGAAGGAACATCATATGTCATGCAGGATTCGACGTGTATTTGTAAGATTGAAGTATATGTGAATCGATTGATGGAGTTTCAGAAACAGTTGTGAAATGTCAATTGGTTTTTCTCCGACTGGGCAATAAAAAACATCGCTCCGGGTTTTATAGTTCGACCTAAAAAACACAACCTAATTCTCGTAAGATGTCATACAAACCAAGCTTATTTATAAGCTCAACTGCTCAAGCTTTCATGAAGTCCAATAAAATGTGCACCAAACATACAGTTAGGCTTAGCATACTTTGATCTTCATCTTATAAGTTGAAGAAAACAATATACAATCTTGCACCACTGCTGCAGCCCAAAATTTTGGTTTAGAATTATGGGCCAAAATTTGATTCGGCCCAATGTTTCTAGTTTTAGAAGATTTAAAATTTGACACATGCAGTTTGGTAGCGTTCCAAAAAATATCAACCTTTGTTGTTACATATGAAGATTGTCGCCATCTGTTTAGACCACAAGGTATCATAACGTCAAACCGGCACCAATCCTATGTGGCTCCGCGCCATTACGCACGAATTTACAGTTTCATCTTTCTAACAGTAAAAAGGCTCGTAACTCGTGAGCTGTGAGGAAAACATTTTTCTACAAACGTGTATCGAGAGAGACAAAAATAGCTTGCGTTTGCATACTTTAAGAATGTCCGGTTGATAGTGTTTTGTATAACGTTCTAGCATTGCATCTCTATTAAATCATTTAAAAGACAATTGTAACATTAAATGATCATTATTTTCTACGCTTTCTAGCTTACTAGATACTTTGAGGACATATAAGCAACGTTTGATTTTACATTTTAGAATCCGCGCATTTCTTCTATTCGATCATTCTTGTCAGTTAACAAGCATGTTTGAGGGATGCTTGTTATCTGCTCAGAATGAGCGAATGTTGTTGACCAGCATCCCCCAAACATGTAAGGTCTTTGGTTTTCTTGTTCGATCATTATGCGGCAGAGGTCAGGGCAACTCTCAAATCTGAATGCTGTTGATTAGAATAATTGGTTGTTTAGTTACATGAACCACCACCAAATTTTCTTTGGTTTTCTCACATGAGGTCAAGACATCAAACATCGCTAGGTGTGTACATTTGAAAGTGGTCATGGAAAGTGTCGAAAGCGGTCCCGATATTAACTCAGTGAGGCCGTGTTACTAAAAAGCGTTCGCCCTTTTCAAATAACCTGAATAGGGAAAAGCTCGTCCGTTGACCCATGCTTAGTTACAAAGTGATTTGGCCCAACGTTTATAGAGATGGAAATATTTAGATTTTTTTGGCAATCACATGTTCTGCTATATAGACACATATATCACTTTGTTTGATCTTAATTAACTATGTATATTTTGAATCCGAACAATCAAAATAGAACTTGTGAAAATAGTGTTTGCGTTTTAGTTTTTGGATAATATGATATAGTTCTAGTTACAGTTTGGTCGTATATGGCTTTCCGTAAAAGATCAACTTTCCGAAAAAAATCTCTTTAGATATCAGCTTAAGAGATTATAAGCTTTTCACGACTTCATGTATATACAAACCAATGTGTGCGTAGATATCTTTAGTTTTGTTTTAACATGAAATAACGAAATAGCGTAGAGAGATTAGGTTCTAAAGCATAAATTATCCATTTCGCTTTGATTCAACAGGATTTGCAATCAAAATTGTTTTCAATCATACACGAATTTACAGTTTCATCTTTCTAACTGTAAAAAAGACTTGTGAGCTATGAAGAGCACATATTTCTACGAAACACGTTCGAGAGACAAAAATGGCTTGCATTTGCAAACTTCAAGAATGTCCAGTTGATAATGTTTTATATAGTGTTCTGGCATTGCATCTCTCAAATCTGAATGTTGTTGCTTAAAATAGTTGGTTGTTTAGTTACATGAACCGCCACCAAATTGAATAGTTGTAAGGTGTTTGGTTTTCTCACAAGAGGTTAAGGGGTCAAAGATTCAACATCACCAGGTACGTACATTTTGGGGTGGTCAGGGAAAGGGTTGGAGGTATCAACCTAGTAAGGCCGCGTACATCTTACTTTTTTTTTGAACGGCAAAGTTATATTAACAAGCTAGCAAGTAGCTAGAAGTTACAAACAAGAATACAACTCCAAATAAACCTCATACCAAACAACTTAAATGAAGCCTAAACACAACCAAATCAAAAGATCCGAAAAAGAACACCTAACAAACATCTAGATGAAAAACATAACCTAATAAAAACACCTTAAATGATACCGCCATATGACGAAGCAATTTAATTGCTTTACACGACCTTAATTTTGAAGAAGCCTTTTTCAAATCATTAATCTTTTTTTTCTCGATATTTTATTTGAACTAACATGAAAATCTTCATAGTCCTCATCTTTTTCTTCTTCATTTGAGCATTGTGTGCTTTCTTCTTTTAAACATCTTACTAAAAAAATGTTCGTACTTTTCACATACCTTGAACAGAAAAAACCTCGTCGGTTTACCTCAGGTTAGTTACAAGCTCACCTTGATGAAGCTAGACACAAATAACTAAAGCTTTTAATAAACTTTAAAAAAAGTTTTGATGGCACTAATTATCTAGCAATTAGAGAAGGGGACCAAAGAGCTTTAGGGCATTTACATGTGACAACCCTACTGAAAAAGAAATTTAAAATGGTTGGGTTACGTCTACTTCCTAAAGCAAAGGTGTAGTGGGCACAAACACCTTCATCTAAGCTCTTAATTGCCTAACCTTTCATCATTACTTGCCCACTTTAACTAATCACATTTCTGTTATTTTATTAAGTATTTCAATTTCAATTGAAAATATAATAACATTACAACATTTGATAAGCAAAAATGACATTATCTAACAAATCTTCATAATTTCAAATAAGTGTGACTGTGTGAGATGTTAAGTATCACAAGTATGACAAGTGTGAGGTTAAAAATTTTCCTTCCCACAATGAGAGACAATATACCATTAAGCAACCAACATGGAAAAGTTAAGGCTGCATGTAAATATGTAATAAAGAGATCTTAAGACTTTATTTATTACTGTCATATCAACTCCATCTCTCTACAACCAACTTAACAACCATTTTAGTACAGTAGACTTCATTAAAGAGTTTGCTTTTCTTTGGATTTGTGATTGTCGAAAAAGATATGTGTATAGTTTGGATAGATTGGCTAAAGAACCCTACTGATGGGATGTAATTTGCTAGCTTCCAGCTAGTTTTTGTTTATTTTAATTGATGGCAAGCATTTCAAAAAATAACCCACCATTTAACTATATTAAGACAACCAACTTCACCACCAGAACATACCTCACTTAAACACAAGAGTAAACTGCAAAATACGATAGAGGAATTGGTTGGGCAATCGATGTCTTATAACGCTATGATTAGAAGGTCTTTTGTTAAAATGGTGTTTGCCGTTTTTCTTACGTCAAAGAATACGTTATGGGCTAGAGTCATTCAAGCCTTACATGGAGTTGATGGTAGGATTGGGACATCTATAAAAGGTGGCCAGAGATCTTGCTGGACGAGCATTATCCAAGAGGTGAATAATTTGGGTCAAAAAGGCATTGATTTTATGAGTCTTAATTATAATATAAGCGGTAACTGGAGAAGAAGACCAGATTTTGGGAGGACAAATGGTGTGCAGATGGTATTCTTAAAACTAAATACCCACGGTTATATGCTCTTGAATCATGTAAGCTGATTTCTGTTGGTACGAAATTGTCTCATTCTAGCATTTGTTCCTCATTCCGCAGAAACCCTAGAGGTGGTAATGAGTTGGACCAGCTTGTCAGGTTGGAGGACGATTTAAAGGGTGTTGTTCTCAGATCTCAGAACGATGATCGTTGTGGGGTTTTGATAAATGGAAAGTACTGGGATTTATTTCGGTGTCATCGATTCGTAACTGATTGATAAAAATTCCTTATTCTTTTTATTAGACAATAAATACGTCTGAGCTTGTTTGTTGATTTAAAGTTTTTAGAGTTTCATATGTAGTCATCAAAATTTTTTCGGATAATGTTTCAGCCTTGATATGTATTTGAAAGTAAAAGGGTCCCGTTTAAAAATGAGGTGTCATGTTTCAGATCATGCATAAACTAATGGATTTTGTGCTTCGCCCCTTCTTCAATATCACATGTCACGTGTTTGTTTATACGAAATAATGAAGTGCCATTATTTATTTTAGCTCGACAGCATAAGAACATGTTTTTTATCTGATGGGTCGTGATTTTGGAGTGATAAAAATTATTTCTTATAAAAAATAGCCTTATTTTTTAGCCAAAACATAATCGAATTTTGGAATGCCAAAACCGTGTCATTTAACGGTGGGCCTTTGATTTGTATTTGAAAGTAAAACGATATTGTTTTGAGATGATATATGATATTTCAAATTGTGCTTAAGCTAAGGGATGTTGCTACATGCATAATAGTGATGGCATATGATTATTTGATGACCTTGTAGGTTGCGTTTTGGGCAAGTAAATAAGCTACGAGTTACCCGATATGTTTATACAAAATGATAAAGTAACAATATTTATTTGAGTTTAGCAGTATAGGATCATGTTTTTAGCTGACGGGTCGTGATTTTGTCACGAGGAAAATTCTTTGTTATGAAAAGCAACCTTATCTTTTAGCCAATAAAGTATTTCAACCAAAAGAGAAAGCGAATTTTAAAAAGCCTAATTTGCGTCGTTTACCGTTTGCCCCTCGATTTTTGTTTAAAAGTAAAACGACACATTTTAAATACGATATGTGGTGTTTCGGATTTTGCTTAAATTAAGGGGTATTGTTACCTGCATAAAAGTAATGGCGTATGATAATTTGGTGACTCGGTAGGTTGTGTGATTAGAACTTTTGTTACACGCCCAAAACGTGGCGTTTTAAAATGGTGATAAAATGTGGCGTTGATGTTCTATAATCGTTTTCTTTAAATATAGAGTAAACTGCAAAATACATCCATGTGGTTTCAACTTTCTCACATAATACATCCCCGTCAGAAACTATTGCCAGTATACATCCTTCGTTAGACAAACGTTTGCCACAATACATCCCTGAGGACGAACGATGCAAATATTTTTCCGTTATCTTCTCATGAGGGATGTATTGTGTAAAAAAAACCACAAGGATGTATTTTGAAAATATTTTTTTATAATTTTTTTGTTTTATAATTTTTTTAATTATTATTAATAATAATAATATCGGCCGTTTTTTATTTTTTATATTATTAATAAATTTATTTTATTTTTTTATCTGTTTGGTACTTTTTTTCGTTTCTGTCCATTTTTCTCCGACGTTATTATACGTTTTCGTACGTTTTCATACTCTTTCATCCGCTTTTATCAGTTTAAATATGTTTTGGTAAATTTTTATACGATTTTGTACGTTTTGATACGTTTTGTAATTTTTTTAATCCGTTTTTGTATGTTTTTTTCTGATTCTCCGGTTTTGTACGTTTTCTTCCTTATTGATTATCAGTTTTTTTTCCGTATGAAAACGTATTAAAATGTACAAAAACGTAAAAAACAATGTATAAAAACGTACGTTTTTTCATTTTTGTACGTTTTACGTTTTTGTACATTGTTTTTTCGTTTTTGTACGTTTTCGTACGTTTTAATACGTTTTTATACTTTTTGATACATTTCGTTTTTCTACGGATGAGAACGTAAAAAACGGATAAAAACTGATAATCAATAAGGATGAAAGCGTACAAAAGCGGACAAATCGTATGAAAACGTTTAATAACGTCGGAGTAAAACGGACAAAAACAAAAAACGGATAAAAAAGCGGATGAAAGCGTATGAAAACGTACGAAAACGTATAATAACGTCGGAGAAAAACGGACAAAAACGAAAAAAACGTACCAAACAGATAAAAAAAATTATTAATAATATACAAAAATAAAATATTGGCCGATGATAATCATAATAATAATTAAAAAAATTAAAAAATTAAAAAAAATTAAAAAGGAATAAAATATTTGCAAAATACATCCCTGTGGTTTTTTTTACACAATACATCCCTCGTGAGAAGATAACGGAAAAATATTTGCATCGTTCGTCCTCAGGGATGTATTGTGGCAAACGTTTGCCTAACGAAGGATGTATACTGCCAATAGTTTCTGATAGGGATGTATTATGTGAGAAAGTTGAAACCACAGGGATGTATTTTGCAGTTTACTCTTACTTAATTAATATGTGGTCAAACAAAGTCAACTTGTGAGTTCCCCGACGACATGTCACCGGGGAAAGTTATAACAAGGTCAACCTGATAAACACCGGGATATATTCGGGAAAACAAAATGCCACGTCACCCCCACCGTCATTACCGTTAATTACACTAGTGAAACTCGGTCAAACTTGGTCAAACTTTTCCCCGTGGACATGTCGTCGGGGAAACCTTGGTGTCTATCCCCAGCAACATTCGTGTCTATCCCCAGCAACATTTCGTGATTTTTTTTGGGAACATGACGTTGGGGAATG